>ML297792.1:0-58164 GCA_005239495.1 Nicotiana undulata
CCCTCCTATCAAGGGTCATGTCCTCAGTAAGCTGAAGCTGCGCCATGTCCTGTCTAATCACTTATAATATGCCGATTTGGAATACCTAAGGAGATCGTATGTGAAAATGGCCCGCAGTTCATAGGCTCACAAATCACATAATTCTTCGAAAGCTGGCAAATCAGACGAATTACTTCAACACCATATCACCCCGTGGCTAATGGGCAAGCTGAATCAACGAATAAGGTCATCCTCAACAACCTAAAGAAAAGGTTAAAGAAATCCAAGGGAAATTGGCCTGATGAATTACCAGCAGTGCTATGGGCTTACAGAACAACTTCAAAAACAGCCACGGGAGAAACTCTATTCGCGCTTGTTTATGGCTCAGAAGCCTTAATACCGATGGAGATTGGTGAACCAAGCATAAGGTTTACAACAGTCACGGAAGATACAAACAGCGACGAGTTGAGAACTAATCTGGACTTGCTCGAACAAAGAAGAGAAGTCGCGTTGATACGTATGGCAACTCAAAAACAAATCATAGAGTGTTATTACAACCGGAAAGCTCACCTCAGATACTTTAAAATTGGGGACTTCGTTCTCAAGAAAGTCTTCCAATCAACAAAAGAAGCTGGTGCGGGAAAGTTAAACCCAAATTGGGAAGGACCTTACAACGTCTGAGGCATCGCTGGGAAATGCGCCTATGAGCTGGAAGCTATGGACGGCAGGATCTTACCAACAAGCAGGAATGCCATCCATTTGAAGAAGTATTACTTCTAAGGAAACGGAATACCCCTGGTCATGTATCACTACGTTCGATTTCATATTTCTACAGTTAAAATTTTACTAACTGTTTTAGATGATAGGCAAAAAGCTAACCCATCACCAGATGATGATATTAGACCTGCAAAGACGCGAGGAAGTAACTGAATTCCCGGTCTAGGGTTACACTTTCTGATGGACGTTTTAAAGGGTTAAGCAGTCATCATCTAAAGACTATATACCTTCGAGTCCCATATGTTTTTCCTTTTCAGGAAAAGGACCATAAAGAATGAATAGACAAGTGCTCGAGATTTCATTCTTCAAAGCTCAAACACTTGGGGGACTATACAATATGGAAGGCAAATATGAAGCAAAGAAGACTATCAAAAAGTCAAAGCTCGAGCCTGAAGATCCATCTACCCAACAAGTCAAGTGATACGAGCAAACTCGAAAGAGCCAAAGACTCAAAAACACAAAAGCCTGATTCAAAAACCTTCGAACAATGTTCATAGATGTAAACAAACGTTCAGGCTAAAAGGCAAAATATTAGTTACGAGGGAGAAATGGACAACTTTGTACTTATTCAGAAAATTGTTGTAACTAAAAATAGTTGTGGATAAAGATCATCATCTTTGTACTCATTCAGAAAACTGTTGTAACTAAAAATAGTTATGAAATCTTTGTACTCATACAGAAAACTGTTATCAATCAAAAATAGTTACGGATGAAAGATCACTATCCTTGCATTTATTCAAAAAACTGTTATAAACAAAAAACAGTTACGAATGAAAAAGCATCACCCTCGTGTTTATTAAAAATTGTTGTCAATAAAAACAGTTACGGGTAAAAACCCATACCTTTATGAAAACTGTTACAAACAAAAAATAGTTATTCCCTTGTATTAACTCGAAAACACTGTTACATAAGGAAAACAGTTACGAAATACAAGTGTATATCAAACCTGTTAAAAGAAAACAGTTGCAACATGAGTTTTAGACGATAATCAAACACATGTAAAATGTTATGAAAGTTCGCAACAAAAACTTTCTTCAGAAACATTGTTAAACATGTGAAAAATTCATATCTCTCTATTGCATTTTTACACCATTATGAAGTTGAGACGTCTTCTTCATTAAGTGTCGATCAAAAAAAGGGCCCTCTTTCATAAAACTGTACCTACTACGAAAAGTTACGAATAATCTAAGCATTTTATATGCAAAACTCAGAGGTAAAACTTAAACCCCAAAAACGAAGCATGCAAAAGACTTAAAGAGTGGAACAGAAACTCAAAACAAAAGTCATACTGGCATTAATATACTAACGGCTAAGTAAACTAAGTATTAACTTATACTTAGCCGTATAAAGTTTATATACATTCAGGTGCCCCTAAGTTTTCATTTGGGGACTTAAAAGGATCCAAACTTACCCCCGATGGGACTGGGGTTAACCACCAATTGAAACAAAAGAAAAAAAAAGAGGAACCAACTTCTTAAAATTCTTTGGAAGGGGAATTGACTTCACTAGCAGAGGGAACATGAGAAGCTAGGGACGAAGAGACTTGACGGAAGAAGCCTCACCTTCAGGTGAAGAGAGATTCGGACCTTGTTGAGCCTTCTCAATGGCCTCCTTGGTTTTTGCAATTTCAGCATTAAGGTCGAAACCCTCTCGGCTCATTTCAGTCAATGTGTCGAGGCGACAGTTCATATACGCCCAACTAATATCAACAGTTGTCCTATCTTCAAGATCTTCGTAATCTTTTTCCCATAGCATAACCTCAGCTCTTAGTTCGTCCCTTTCAGCCACATCAGCATCATTGGAGGCCCTTAAAGGAGCGAAAGACCTTTCCAGGAATTGAACTTTCTCCAAAGAGTTGCGGAGATCCTCCTGGGTCTGAGTAAGTGATTGTACAAGCTCGCCTGAATACTCCTCCTTTTGGTTCAGCAAGGCCTTCAAATTCCTGATCTCTTCAGAGGCACGAGACAATTGCTCCGCAAATGAGGATTCAAGGACGTTCTTATCTTTGCTCACCTTGAAGATGCTTTCTCCACGGACAACTCTGTCGTCATGACTCTCACTTGCTGCTCCAAGGCACATTTTTATTCTTCTACGGCCTCCATGTCGAGCCTTAAGCTTTCATACTGCTCCTTCCAGTTATCTGCTTCAGCACGCCATTCTTTCACTTCCTGCTCCGTGTTAGAAACCCTCTTCATAAGCTTCGTGCCTATAAGATTGATCTGCAAAAGAAAGTCAATTAGATAAGGTAAATACATGTACAAGAATGAACATAAGAAAATGCATTTTTACCTTTAAAGAAGTATGCACGATTTCATTAGCCCATGTAAGGGAACTGTGGTTGTCCAACTTAGCTCTCTCTGTCGGGCCTATCAACGGTTTCAACCACACATCAGGTTGGCCAGACTTTTTAAAGAGACTACCCTCTGCGTGAACTTCTATCATTACCTGCCTCATCTCCCAGCTGGAAGACCGTACTTCTGTAACAGAAGGCACGGAAGTAGGTAGAGATGCAGGAGCCACGGGCAAGGAAGTCTGAGGGGCCGAAATAGCCACGGGAGCAGGAGAAACAACTGGAAAAGTTGAAGGGAGTTCTCTAAGATAAGGAGAGAAAACAGCCAAGGGAGCATCATCAGCAACAGGACCAAAGCCTTCACGGAACAAATGGTCAACAGATTCACGCACAGGAGAGGGAGTAGCATCCTCAGAGGAAGAAAGTCCAACTTCAGGCACGGAAGGCACAATGACAGGTGTAGACTCGTCGTCTGAGACCACATTCCTTCTACGTGACCTATGGACCAAAGTGCCCTCCTCTTCCTCTTCTTCTTCCGAGGTCCTTGACCCACCTGCCTTCCTCATTGAAGAAGAAGAACCTGAAATGATTTACTGGGCCTGAGTCAGGGACAACTTGGGAATAGACGCAGCAGAAACTCCACGAGCGGGAAACCCTGTCAAAAGAAAAGGGTAAAAAAGAAACGCTTAAACAAGAAAAGAAGCAAAAATAAAAGCTTCGCTTACCGTGAGTCTTAACTCTCCAATCGTACTTCCCGGAGAAGTACTTCCATGAACGTTCTTCCAACAGAGCGGTTAACAAAAGCTTTTCTACCCAATCTCGGAAACCGGAGACATTCTCGACAGTTCCCATGATTGCTGCAAAAAGAAGAAACATCTACGGTATTAATAAAATATCAAAAGGAAAAAGCAAGAAATGTGAGAAAAAATGTACTCACGTGCACGATTCCACTTCTCATGGAAGGGAAGATTTTCTTCACCTACTAAACCAGCAGTAGGCACAACAACATACCGAAGATACCAACCTCGATCCTTATCATCGTCAAGAGTCACCAACACTCTTTTACTCCTGGCAACCAGGGTAATAATTCCTTGACGGAACAACATTGGGGAATAAAGGTGAATAAGATGATTAAAGGTGAAGGGGACCGAAGCTAAAGTAGCTAAACATCTAAGACATGTAACGACTCTCCATATAAGAGGACCGACTTGTCCCAAACAAATTTTGAAAAATTGACAAAAATCGATGATAACAGGGTCGATGGGAGGCTTGAACCCTAAGGTAAAGGGATAGGTATAAACAAAAGAATATCCCGTCATGTAAGACGTTATTCTTTGATTACCATTTGGAACGATGACAGGAAAATCGGACTTCCAAAAACAGTCCCTGCGTATAAGAGGAATTAAACCTTCAGTAATCAGGGTAGGGTACTTATCAGCACTATCAAGAGATGACAATGAAGAAAGTTGATCTCTAAGCGCCTGACTATCCCTAGCGAAGGTAAACTCCGCAGGTACTATTTCATCGACCCGCGGTTCACGCAAAGGTTCATGATGTTCTCTACCTTTGGATGAAGATCTGGAAGCCCTAGCTCTCGGAGAAGTTAAAGACCTAGAAGAAGGAGGGGAAGTAATTTGAGAAGAGGAAGAACCCCTTGAAGGAGTAGAACCTAAACTCCTCAACCTACCACCTCTCCGGCTCCGCGTCGGAACAGAAGAGGAAGTCAAATCTTCTACATTTATAACTCCCTTAGACTGGTTCGAAGAAGACATATTTACAAAGACAAGGAAAAAGTTCTTTACAAATAAATAATGAAAGTTAGAAGCTTTTTGTGAAAGTAAAGAAAGGAAAAGGGGTATTTATGCTCGAAGACAACAGTCAAAAAAGGGAAAAAACAATTATGTGAAAGCCATAATTGAAGGTGTCACTTCGTGACAGATGCAGTCGCAAAAAGCCCTAAAAGGCGCTGAACATTGCAGAACTAACCCGGAGATGACACGTGGCTTAAGCATTAAATGGAAGTGACAAGCGACGCTTACGTTCAGAGAAAGATGCAATGTTACGAGTGAAGCGGCGGCAAAATATTCCCGCCATAAATGAGTATCCACTTACCAAATATTAATCGATAAATAAATGGTAAGTGGGGGACTATCTGTATTGGGGGGACTATCTGTATTGGTAAAAAGAGCTTCACACGTGTAATATTTCTTGATGACTCAGCCAGTTATGTGGAGCAATACAAACATGACAAATGGACAGGATTCTATAAAAAGGTACGAAGCAAAGAGGCACGACACAATATACCTACGGGGTAATCAGCTACGGGAAACTCAACCTGATTGAGAAAAGGAAGAGACACGGTCGGAATGAATCCGGACAGAGCTACGGGTAGATTCAGAGATCTTCAATTAATGATCCACGCGTTACACAACCTTCACACAACAGTTACGGTTACTCTTTGTAACGTTACATTAATGTCATAATTAGTCATTAATGTGTGATCATTGTAAAAGGTAGACGTTATATTAAGAAATTCCCTATATAAGGGAATAAAATATAACTTGTAAGGGACATTCGAACTACGATTATAATACACTTTACTTTTTGTGCATCTCATTATTTTCTATTTACTTATTTATTCGCAATTATCATTATTACCTTGGTTATCAGAAACCCGCTTTCATCCTAAAAATAGTTTTGGTCACATGATCTAATTCTTTGGTTAAACAGTTGTGCCTCGAACTTGAGCGGAATGACGTTCCCTTTAAAACCTGCTTTGTAATGGACCATGTTGGAAACCCGAGGTATAATTTATTTTCTTCCCGCTTGTCTCATTACCCTTATAAGAGCATACAGATAGATTCCCCTTAACCCGATCAACACTAGATGAGTAGTCTCTCTTGATCTGATGATGAACTCACTGCTAGCAAACCATTCAAACATCCAATGTACCTTTTCGTCGATCAGATTGCTGAAGAAACGCACCCAACTCACAACATTTCCAGGTTGTGCAAACCTATCTGGGATAAATATCATTCTCTTTGGATGATGGTAAACTATATATTCATTCAATAGTCATCGCAAAAGCTCTTGGCAGTATTCTCCCCTCAGGAAATGTTCTAATAACCAAACTTGCAGCAGCAGATTACAACCATTGAAGTGTCCAAACCCCTGCTTGCATCGATCTAGAGCGCGGTACATTTCAGCCAAGATCATGGGGATGATAGTGTAGGTTTGTCCCTCGATTCCTTCCATTAGAGTCGTGGCGACCATGGCTAGACTAGTATGGATCCTCCCCCCTTTCATCGGAAATATCAGCAACCCCAAGAAACAGACAATGAACACATAAACGTGACGGTGCGTCCAACCCAAGGAAGTAACGGAAAGTTCATCATGATGAAGGCGGTTTGTTGTGCCCATAATGTTCATAAAGGAATTCAAATGGGATGTATGACTTCTTCAAACAAAGCAATTCATCGTTTTTCTTAAAACCCAGCATTTTCAAAAAACCGCGGGGGTGCGATTATCTGGTACTAATAAACCTAGACTATCCCATGGAAGCTTAGCGAAGCCTCCTATTTCTTCTAGGAGAGGAGTCATTTCTATGTCACCAAAGCGGAATACAGCCCTTTTCTCGTCCCAAAACATAGTAGCGGCCTCAATCAATGCTCTATTCGGCCGGATGTCTATCAAGGATAGTAATTACCGAGGACCCTTTTCACGTGATTCTTGTCACTAAGCGCGATATTTTTCCACCAATCAAGCAGAAAGGGTGGGATGTTTTGAACCATGCCAAACCTGGGGACTGCGTGCTTCATTCTATGCAAACAAATAAGGTTAGCCTCTCCCCCCCTCCAAATTTGACTATTTACAAACTAATGATCAACATATTGGCATGTTTTCTCCAAGTAATGCACATAACATGATGGTGCCCATTGGGATTATGGAAATCCCATCGGACTTTGGACAAGGCTTATCTTAGCGGGCTATCACGTTAACAACATTCTAACCCGTCCTAGGTTTGACATAATGCATGTAAATTTGATATTGGAGTAAGGTTTCTAGAATGGCCTAGACATGTACTCTCAAGTGGACAACTTGAGTGGGAAAGGCACGGGACCGTCGACCGCACCACTGATCGACTAGTCTACCACAAGTAAGCCTTTCCGATTTAAAAGGGTGATTTTTGGAAGAGCGCAGACACTCCTCAAGTGCCGCTATATTGATAATTGGGCACGAGTGGAGTATGATGTGGAGCATGCTTTATGCGAAGATAATAACATGTTGTCAAGTATTTGCATGGTAAACATGTAAAAGCAGTAAATGCAGTATTAAGGTAAAACATGAAAGACATAAAAGAAAGACAAAGGAAGAAGTTAGTTCGTGGAATATATGAGAATGTAACAAAGCAATCAAGGGAGTAGGGACGGGAGAGGCGTGATATAGCAGTCTTTAAACAAATGAAGAACAGTTTAGAGCAAATAAAGGTGAATAGGAAAGGGATGTGCATGTTATGACCAATTTAAGAAAATAAAGGTGGAGAAGGGGAGGGATGTGCATGTTATAACGGATTTAAATAAGTAAAGGAGAACGGGAAAGGGGTCTGCATGTAATAGAAAAATTTAACAAATAAAGACGGAAAAGGAATGCGCGTTTTACAACAAAGAAAATTAATCCACATAAGCCAATTTCGTTATAGTAAGAGCCTAAGTACATGGGGTTTTCCCAGCATAGTCGCCATACTGTCACGCCCCTTTTTCTCGCGAAAGCGGATTTCAAGATGTGACAACCTTTTAAATGGGTATTATAAGAGAAGAGTCGCCACCTAACAATTTTAAGGTGCGTTAGGGAACCTATTGTGCAAATAACTCTGTTTGACTAGTCAACGTCACCAAAGATCGGGTAAGGGCTCAAGTTATCTCAAAGAGAGGGTCATAGGCACTCCTCGAGGTTCACAATTGTGGGTCCCGGCCGAACTTAAAATTATGTGGATTAGGCTAAGTGATCAAATAAGCAAAGAGAGTACAAAAATCAAAGAATTTTATTACACAAATCTTAATGCGAATATATGGGTACAACAATTTCAATTCTACTAGAAAGAAAGAAAGGGGGGCTAACCTTTTTAGCTTAAAGGATCACCCCGTGCAACATAAATAATACTTTGCAACTCCCTTAGGGTAGGGAATTACTCATATTATCCAGTGGGCACAAACTATCATCTCCTACTACCCGATTACTATGTTAAAATTGTTTACCTAAAGCGCTCTAATTCAATTCTAAGTCGTGCCCTACACGTTCACTACACGTCTCATACCTATGGTCCAGGAGGTTTTGGACCTCTATTCAGGTGGTTCTAGACCTTACCTAGGCTGCTCAAAAATGAAAAGCTAAGAGATAGACAAAAAACACATAAGACTTCACGTAAAGGCATTTAGAGGCCCACATTAACCTCCATACTTAGACAGCAAATGCACGCAAATAGATATTCAGGTTAGGAGGTCTCAGAATTAGGAACCTTAGTCCCTATAGACATGATTCCTAGGTGACTTTGAATTGAAGTATGCGGGCAGTTTCAGATGCAAGATGTAGCTCGTAGATAGGATTATACAGTTGTTACAAGCTGATTATTGAAATCGCAGGTTTCAAGTTATTAAACCTATAGGTGCTACGCCTAGGTGATCTACGCAGTCAAAGATAGCAAAATATGTTGGGGAAAAGTCCCAGAATTATTCATGCTCTCTAACAGTAGCGTACACAAACAGTGTGTGAGCGATTTAGCATTAACAAATTATGGCGAGTAATTATACCCTATAGGCAGGATCTCTAACGTTAGTACTTAGAGCTTTTATTGTCATATCTTAATACTACTGGGATATTTTCTAGATGAACAACACTGAATGGAATAATTTGAATCTTATAAGCATGATTTCTAGTGAATGATGCGAATTGAAAGAAAAACCAGTGATATAGGTTCCTATAGGCGGATTTTCTAATAGCACGTAGCAGTAAACATAATTGCAGCATTTTGAATTCATGTTTGATAGTAGGCAGTGTGTGTATGTGAGTTTCCCTTAATGGCATGATTTCTATAGTGCACATAGTGATTGAATAGCACACATAGTAAATAAATCACTGAGTCATATAGGCATATTATCTACCTGTTTTGTATTCCAATATTAAAATCTACCAATTTTCCATTTTTACTAATACCCCAATCGTTTATACAAAGTTATTACAAGCCCAGTAATGAGTAAGATACAAAATGTTATAAAAATAATGACAATAGGCCCACAACAGGCCCAAATGAAATACCCAACACTGTCTGGGCCTTCCGTAATTCTTACACAGCATACCCAGACCTCTAATAAGGAGCCATATTCACCACATGACCCCAGAATCCATAAAGGAGCCCAAAGTCGATTAATTTAACCATATTGCCAAGTGTTTCACCATTTAAACCAACCAACTCAAATATACATCAGATAATAGGAGGAAGACTGTTGAATAAGGGTAGTTTAAGTTTCAAGGAATGACTAAGGACCCAAATCCTAGTGTATCATAGTTCACAAGGTCCTCAAATGGACCTCGAGTAGTGCTCACACTAGGGAGGTCAGTAGAAAAACCTAGGTAGCCTTGGATTTCAGCCGACTAAGAATGAGACATTCAAAAGAGCATAGGTGACAGGTGAAGGAGAGTGGACAATGGTTTAGAGACGGGAATTGAGAGATATACTTATAACTTTAAAATAGAAAAGTTGAGCATATAGATAAACTAATCAAACAGGTCATAGGATTTAGAAGCAAGTTCAGTAGTATTTAGAAGCAGGTTTAACACTTAGCACATAGGTAGTCACATATTGGCACAATTAGGAAAATAACAAGTTTGCAGGATTGACAAAGATCATCATCCAAATTATGCTAAGTATATATCCTAGTGTTATAAGATAGCCATGTTATCTTCACTTCAAGCAGCAGAACAACATTTAGACATGATAGGGAAGCACATATGACAACTACTGGTGAATCAAGTGAGCCAAAAACATGCTGAGGGGTCTATTAACTGGGAACTAGTTATGGTTGATATAACAGGATCTTGGCACAAAATTAAACATACTACATAGGCAAAATTACCATTACAGACATTCAGAAAAGAATGGGAAAACAAGCTCATGTCAGATAGTAAATGTAAACATTCAGGTTTTGAACACAATAAACTAATTAACTAAAGAAAGTACAAATTATGTAGATGAAACATATTCAAATAACAGAATTGGCATATTGAACAGCACTAAACACTAGAGAGATGCTAACAGGTGCAAAGGTCACACATAGTAGTTCAGAACACATTTAAGGGAATCTAAATTGCTCAAATCAGGTTTAGTCATGTTTCAAACTAGAAACATTATGTGAAATTAAATGCCAAAGAGCCCTAAAACTGAGGTAAAGCAAACAAAATTGCACACAATAATAACCCATAACACATTAAGCTATGAACTTCTGGAGTGAGGACATATGCAAATTACAAACACATAATAATGAAATTGCAAAATTCCAGTAATTCACCAATTAAACGAACAATAATATAGAGCAAAATTTCCACAAGAACCCAAAATCTCAATGCGTCAAAGTTCCCAAGAGCTTCGAAAGAACTCCGGAAAATTCTCACACAAAGAGAAGGTTGAATAATAGAGTCTTAGTAGCCTTGGCTTTCAGCCGGCCAAAATAGAATACAAAACAAGAGAATAGCATAACAAAAGCCCCAATATTTAGTGAAGAATATGTCGATTCAAAGTCTTGCCCAAATGGGAATGGGGATGGGTTTATATAGTGACAGAAATTGAACAAGCAAACAAGGAAAACTGTAAAATCAAACAAAAATAAGGAAGTAATAATATACAGAATCAATAAAAATCATATTGAGAAGAAATAGGTAAACCCTAGTTGATAGAAATCTAAGATTGGCCGGAAACCTTTGCTAATCGGACCCATATAGCCATGGTCATGATGTACATGGACTAAATACTGTCCAGATTCAAGCGGTTGAAGTGGAATGGCCGGATTCTGAGAGATAGTACTTGCCATGTTTAGGCAAGTACTAGCTGATACCATATATGTGTAGAGAATAACGAGATAACACACAAAAGACAAGAAAATCATGGAAAGAATCCATGGTTGAGACGGATTTGGAGAGTTTTAGGAAGGCGACTAAGGTTTTTGTGGAGAGGAGAGGATACAGAGGCGACGTCTGAGGGGTAAATGGGGTTAGGGTTTTTGGGTTGGGTAATTAAAGGGAGGGGTTGATTGTGGGTCGTTGATCTCTT
Source organism: Nicotiana undulata (assembly GCA_005239495.1). Classification (NCBI taxonomy): domain Eukaryota; kingdom Viridiplantae; phylum Streptophyta; class Magnoliopsida; order Solanales; family Solanaceae; genus Nicotiana; species Nicotiana undulata. The sequence goes on from ML297792.1 coordinate 11,367, forward strand.
AAGATCAACGGCCAGGACTTTAAAAAAAATGGGGTGGGTTATTGGACTGGGTTAGGGGTAAAGGGTTGTTTGCATTGGTCTTAGGGGTCGGACCAGAGATTTGGGTGTTTGGGCCATTGAATTAGTTCGGAATTGGCCTTGCACTTGGCTATAAATTAAATACACGAAAATTATTAAAAAAATAATTTATACAAATAATTAATAGATAATAAAATACTACTTATGCAATAAAACTATCGAAAATAATAACTTAACATTATAAAAATATACAAAATATGATTTTAGCCCTAATAATGTAAAAAATTAATAATGCATAGCGTATAGGCTATTATTGCAAAATAGCCTAAAATACAAAATATAATTATATAAAATAAAGTAAATATTATGAAGCATATATATGGATGAAGAATAATAAATTTGGATAATTGAGTCATCACAAAATAATTTAAAGGGCAATTAATAAGTATTTGAACAATTTAAATGCAAGAAAATCAATTTAAAAGCTTCAAAATCATGAAAGATTATTGAAAATGCTTGCATAAATCTTGTAAATTGAATAATGAGGCAAAATGATATTTTGAAAGTATATATATAAAAAATATGAGGGAAAACATTGGGTATCAACAGGTAGAGATGGTGAGTGACCTGCTGTCACTGCCCCAAGCGAGTCGCTCGGGGTGCTCTGTTCAGCTCTAGGGGTCCCGGGACTTTGCCCGAATCTTTCTTCAAAACTTCTTCAGTACGAGGCAGGGCCTCGTCAACCGCCACCGATTTAGTGGCCTTGGTGGTCTCGACGGTCTTCCTCACTCGGGTCACCAGAGCCGAGTCACCGCTTCATCTTCTTCTTCCCTTAGCCTTTGGACTGACTCCAAAGTCAGATGGATAATGTTCCCCTTGGGTTTCCGAGCTGCTCTCTTTCTGGATTTTTCCTCCTTGGGGGTCGAGGTCCCTTTCCTCTTGTTGTCCTTCCTCGGCTTTAGAGCCGGGGCCATAGCCTATTCCTCACTACTCGGAGGCCTCAGGACCGCATCCTTGTTCAGGCTTGCACAAGAAAAGACTAGTAAGTGAAAAGAAGTATAGCCAACGCCTCAGGTTTGAGAAAAGTAAACTTACCATGGTTCTTTGCTTCCCGTTGGGATTTTTCCAATAGCGCTCAGCATAGGAAAAAGTTGAGGCCAATTTTCAAACCCGGTTCTCGAGGTCAGGGACTACTCGAGGCATCCAAGCAACCGTTGCATGAGAAAGAAGGTATTAAATAAAGCAGAAAATGAAACACAAGATGGAAACCAACGAGTACAATGCTACTTACACTTCGGGTTCCATTTCTCAGGAAATGGCATTTTCTCTTTCGGGATGACGGCAAAAGTCAATGATGAATGGATCAAGGGGGCCCAGTGAAAGGATAAGTGCAAACACTTAGATACCCTTTTCACGTGGGTAGTGATGCTCTCTTCAGGGGATGAGATCTCTATCACTTTATCCCCCAGTTACAATCCCTTTTGATTTTCTCGAGATACCCCATGGTTATTGAGCAGATATACCGCGATACGTGCTCACATCGACAGGGGACCGATGGAGGATTCTCGGTTTTGAAGTCGGATTTAAGAACACACCGGCCGGGAACACACTCCTCAGGGAGAGGATCCACCAACATTTTATCACCGGACGGCCGTGAAGAAGAAGAGGAAGCTTTTTCCTTTTGTGGAACCATTTTGGATGTTTTCGCCATTGTATGGGTTGAAGAAAGAGGAAGATAGTAAGGTTTGGTGGTTTGAGACTAGCGGTGAAGACCTAAGGAACAATGAAAGAGAAGAGCTTGAGAGAGGTAAAAACTTAGAAGAACAGATGAAGGTAAAAGTAAAGTTTGATCCAACAAGAAGAAGGCCTATTTATGGATTTACGGTGATGGTTCAACGACACTAGTGGTCGACCGCCAACTGACACTCATTAATAGTTTGGGGAATTGTACCGACGAGACGTCTCGGTCACTTCTATCGCTTACGTCACGGGGATGAAATCAATTGTTTATCGAGGTCAAAGAAAAATCGAAGGCTCAGTTCATTTTTTCTCATTATAATCCAAGAAACGAGGGGACTATCTGTATACGGTAGAAATCGGGGCTATCCGATTTCACTCTTTGATCGAGACCAAGACGTTACATCGAAGAGCTGAGGCATTGAGTTCGAGATCGAAATCTCTTTCAAGATCGGGGTCGGTATCAATCGAAGCCATGGGAGATAGACTCCGAGTAACATCGAGGATAGCTTAGTAACGGAAAGAGCGAGATATCTGTGGTTGGTCGAGGATCGTGGAGTGAATCTTGGAACGGATCAAATCAGAAGAGGTAGTAGTTGTTTATACGATTTCCTTCTGTAATTAGAGATATACCATAATTAGGATTCCTCTACTATGTAAAGAGGAGTTCCAATCATTTGTAAGCATCATTGTTCACTGAGACAAAAGCAATACAATTTTTCCCTTCTTACTTGTGTTCTTGTTCATCAATCTATTTCATCTTACTGTTCTTGCGCTTATCAGTTCGAGGGTACCTTAACTCGAGACTGAGGCTCTGTTCGTACACTGGTTTGATTTATTTCTAATTTAATTTTGTCATTTACTTACGCATTTATCAATTGGTATTGGGTGAAATCACATATCCTTAAAACTATAATATAAGTTCAATTATCCTAATTTTAGGATAAACCATAAACTCATAAAACTTATAACTCCAAAAGAAAAAGGGAAGAAAGTTTTTGACTCACCAAATAGATCACATGCATTCTTGGTTTTCATAACCAGTATATTTCAGTAATTTGATGCCTTTAAATATACATTTTGTAGCTCTTTCTCCTTTTTGTCTTATCATATACAAATACATGCTTTTTCAGAGTGTTTGTTTCATCAATAATACACAGACAACCTTCATCACCACAATCAAAAAAGATGTTGCCTGCTTCTGCTTCTTCAGTTTTGGTTACAATACATGTCCACCCTTCACTACATTTGCATATAACCTTGTCTTTTGAGGACACTTCTATCATTTTTTGTGAATCTGAAATCTCTTTCACGGCTTCACCCCTTCACAAGAATCAAAAAAATTAAAACGACAGCCAGATACACAAAGCATTCTGCATTCACGCAAGGACTGGGGAACGAAATAAAATCAAAAGATTAGCAAATCAAATATTCTTTTTCAAAAGTAAATAGTTTTGCATACCATGACTTATTTGTGAGTCTCATAAGATTGTAAGTCCAAGCACCAAATATGGCCCCTAAAATTGGCCCTATAATGTAAATCCATAATCCTTTGTAATGACCTGTAACAAATGCTGGTCCCAAACTCCTTGCTGGGTTCATTGATGCCCCTGTTAGTGGCCTGTGGCATCAAGAAAATATATTGTTCTTCAAATAAAGCAATTTCCCTCTCTACCTTTTTGTTATTTAATCTTTACTAAAACCCGACCACTTTTAGTTGATACGAATAAAAATCACCTTGTTGCGTACCTAAGTCTAGAAGAAGAAAAAGAAAAATTAAAATTTTCTTTCATTTAGATAACTAACACACATAGGCGGACCCAGGATTTTTACACGTTGGGGTCACAATATTCTGCTCAACCAGTGCCCCTAAAGGCTTTTATTGTTCAGGGTGCCAAGTGCTTTAAAATAACTATTTTCGAGGTATATACATATACATATACAAAAATTTTGCCGAAGCTTACGGGGTCCGGTGACCCCTCATTGCAACATGTAGGTCTGCCTCTGCTAACACATCACATCCCTTGGAATGCGGCAATTCTCCGGATATCGCGGGATGCTTTGTGGACTGGTCTACTCTTATTTTAGAAAACAGGCATATATTTGGGACAACAAATGAGAACATGAACTTGAAATGAAAAGTGAAACAAGTACCCGGAGAACAATATATCAAGTGAAACAGTGGCTCCAATTGCAACCCCAGATAAATGTTTCATCTGCATCAAACCCAAATGTAGTAAGATATACTAGATTATATATATTACACTCTGCAATTAACATTTTCAGTAAAATAAAGAGTTATTGATAGTATATAAATTAAGTACGTCATATTGAAATAGGAGTACTAACAGCTCGATCATCAGTAGCAACACCAGAGATGACAAACATGAGGTAGAATGTGGCTATGAACTCAAGTACCAAAGCTTGCATATTTGTTCCTGCTGGAACTGTCCCTACAAACTGGTCTTCTTTTCCATTAAATATTAATCGAAGGCTTCCACTAGCTAGAGTGGATCCTATGACTTGAACCAAAATATAGGCCGGTACCTGCACAACTATTCCAGTAATTAACAATAACCAAAAAAAAAAAAAAACAGTTCCGATGCACAAAGCATCTCGCGCCGAAAATGCCCACACCCTAAGGTTACGCAACCAACCCTAATGCAAGCATTAATGGCTGATTCCGCGACTCGAACCCATAACATATGGACAGGGGCGGATCTAAAATTTACGTTTTATGGGTTCAACCTTTAAGGTTTACCTGATTCCAAGGAAACCTTTTGCAAGTGGCAAAAGCAATGGTAACAGCAGGGTTGAAATGTGCACCAGAGACATGACCAACAGAGTAAATCAAGACCATAACAACAAGTCCCCAAACAGATGCAATTCCAGTTAGTGTGACAACGTTGTCCTTGTTTATATTCAACACTATAGCAGCACAACCAGCAAATATCAACATGTAGGTTCCCACAAGCTCTGCAATCAACTGTAATTATATTCATGACACATTAAACCTTTTTTCAGCTGAGGGAAATCACAAGATTTACAATCATAAATTTGTGCGCATTGAAGATAAATTTGGAAAGAATATGAAGAAATTAAACTACCTTTTGCACGAAATGCACACTTATAAAGCATTTTGAATGTTTTTGTGGAGTCGTAGCTGTAGTGTTGGATTCTGCTGGGGATGGATAGCTATTAATCCTCAACGAAGCAGCTCTTATTCCATGAACAACTGGTAATTCCTCCATACTTCTGCTTTGATTATTTGCTCCAACAAACACAGACAATAAAAATGGTTGAGCAAGAAATAAGCATGTTCCAAACTTTTATGAGTCCCCTGTTGACTTTTTCAGATACTTGTATATATATTATTAAAGTTGACATAATTGAAGTTGACATAACTAATTTTTACTTTTATTCTTTTATGTGGACGTGGGGTGGGAGTGGAGGGATTGATTATAGGCATTACGTATTTTTCAGAATTTGTTTTAATTAAATATGATGCATTGCGCACGTCTTAATGCAAATGGGAACTTATTTTGAAGTCTTCTGTTATCTTGTTCAACTAAACTATTCATGTCAACCTCCTAATGATGATGCTAATAACTCGTAAAAATAATACGGGCTAGCCAGTTTTCGGACTGGTCATTCAAAAATAGTCAGCGTTTGTCAAATCATTGAAAAATAACTACTATTTTGCTGCCACAGAGATCGGTCCAGCATATTATGCTGGAACTCCAACACGCGGAAAGTTCCAGCATAATATACTAAAGATTCGAGCACCTGTAGGACCGATATACAATTTGCCGGAACTCCAGTATATTATGCTGGAGTTCTAGTATACTTATGCTGGAACTCCAGTATAATATACTTGAGTATTTTCCGGATTTTGAACAGCGTTTTCGTTCAGATTTATCTTTACATGAAAAGTGGAATTTCGATTACTTTTGAAAGTGTGGCTATTTTTAAATGACCACTTGTAAATCTGGCTATTTTTAAATTTCTCCCTAATAACTCGCGGTATATAAAAGAGTTTGTATATAAAATATTTTTATTCGGTCAAGTTACTAAAAGAGTTTGTAACTTTTGAGCAAGCTGCAAACTAAAGATGATAAGTGACATTTTACAATGGATAAACAACCTTATAGGAAAAAGAACTGTACTTCAACTAGAACTTGGATATAATGCTGCACTAGTATGTGTTTTTTCAGAGAGATCTTATTGATTATAATTATATGCAAATAAATTAATGGAACAAGTCGTAATTAAGCAGTAGTTTTATATTTCAACTTTGAAGCACCAAAACTTTTAAAAGAATAAAAAAATATTTATAATATATCAAGTAAGTTTCTGTCCAACTACTAGTCAAAAACAATCCACATGTAAACGTCAAACACACGTATGATAAAAGCTCAAAGTCAACTCTCTCAAATAATTGAAAGGGAAGGTGTTTCTTTTATCAAAGCCTGCTAGTTTCTTTAGGATGACTCTCTCAATCTTCTATACTATTTCTTTCATTCTTTTTAATACTTTAACCTTTTCTTTTAGATTTCTTTTGTCATTTTTCCTATTTCCTTTAGGCTTTAATTCATTAGTTTTAGGATAAATTTAGCATCTACTAGACACCAAACGACCAAACCCTTTTCTGTGATGTTTTATACTTCAATACCACATAGGAGGGATGATTTTTATGGAATTCAATTTTTCGCGTGCACTGATTATAGAAGGATCTAATTCTTTTAAGTGTTCCTTAACCTATTGTTGCTGAAATAGTAAATGCCGAAAATAAAAAATACAAGTATTTTTACGTGAAAAATACCCGGCTTAAAAGGTAAAAAAACACGACTTACTACTCAATATGATCTTTCCCAACACTTCACTAAATCACCTGAGCCATAACAGAATTTACAAAACTCTTTGTAAACCCAAGGATTAACTCTAATCCCGTTGTAGCAACCAACATCTATCTATTGAGACAACTTCAAGTTAACTCTAACTTGAATACTCAGAGTACCTATTACTAAATCACTGAGCCATAACAGAATTTACAAAACTCTTTGTAAACCCAAGGATTAACTCTAATCCCGTTGTAGCAACCAACATCTATCTATTGAGACAACTTCAAGTTAACTCTAACTTGAATACTCAGAGTACCTATTACAATCGCCTCTAGATAAAGCTGAAAGGTACAATTTGAAAAACACTTACTGCAATTGAACTAGAATAAAAGTTTGACACTTGGAACTGGTTCTTCTATCTAGTTCATGTAGCTCCAGGTTCGCACACTTGAATCACGCAAAAATTGCTTGCAAAATATCTTGCTATTTTTCTCTCAACTCACGTTTAACTTCTGCTTTTGTGCGTGCATGTAGAATGAGAACATCCTGCAATATATAGAGTTAGTAAATCAAGAAACAACTAGAGTTCTAATGCTACCCTTCCTTGGTGGAAGAGTTCTAGTTGTTCTCAACTTCTAACTCATCCCTTATCTTGGATAGTGTTCTCTTTGAGTAAGGATTCCTTCTCCTTATCAATTTTGTAACTTTTTCGATAAGGAGATATCAGATATATCAAGTTAAGCTTATCTCCTTCATGTGCATCCCTTATGCTTGAATATGCCTGTGTCTGTGTACACATGGGATGGAACTGGTTCATGCCTAAGCTTCCTTTGTCAATCTTCAAAACAAAACTTCACTTGGGCCAACAAATTCCCCTTTTTTGATGATGACAAACTCTGTGCTTTTCATAAGCTTAGGCCCTGTGTCAACTCAACCCGATATCAACACATTGTTAGAACATTTTACCTTTTTAACGTCACTTATCATCAAGGACCAGGTTCATTAGGTTATAAACATCACTGTCCAAAGTGAAAGTACAACCTTTTCCCCCCTTTGGAATCATCGAAAAATTGCATAAATATGTAAGATAATCAGCTTTTAAAATTACTCATGGCCACTGGGGATACTTCAAATACAATCATGGATTCAATCATTATTTATTAATGTAAGGATATTAGCTATCTAAGAAATATCAACAAACAATTAGAACAAAAAACAGTGAATTTCATTGATCGATAAGATCCTGCCACAAAGCATAAGAAGAAATAAAGACATTGGAACATGAGCAAAAGAAATAAAAAAATCCCGAACTAGGTCACTGGTTGATCTACACTGGGATATGAGGCTTAAGGTTGGGAAGGACCAGGTTCTTGGTTTTTGGCTTGGAGTAGTTTCTGCATATCCTGAAGAATGCCATCATTCTTCTCCTTTCTTTTTCCATCTCTCTCAGTCTTCACTTCTGACAGACTCTTCTTCAGCCTATCGTTCTCAACATCCTTAGCCCCACTTTCTTGCACCAAGGCTCGCACTTTGCTATTCACTGATACCTTTTTGGATGAACCAGGTTCTTTGGGAGTAGTTTGGATTTCATAGCCACAAGCAGTTAGAGTCTTTTCCCCAAAATGATCCTTGCTTGTACCAACTTCCCATTTCTTGATGGGTACCTTGAAGTGTGCAAGTACAGCTGTGAGGATAAAGCCATAGGGTATGGCATGAGTCTTGGTGCCATTTAGAACCCCTATCAAAAAGATGGATTATAAATCCACGCCAATTGATTTTCCTCCCACGGGAAGGACCAGGTCCATGAATGTGGCAATGTGCCTCCTATCATGTCTTGGCAGCACACATTTGTTTACAAATTCGAACAACACTTTGTGGGGTGACTTCATTTCACTTTTGTAAATAGCCTTGGGATCAAGTCCCTTTTTGCTTAGGTCTTTAGAATGTTGTATACTTTTTTCTTTGAGATTCATCACCTTGTTTGCTATCTCATTCATAAAATTTTCTTTCCATCTTGCATCTTATATTATTGATCACACTTAAAAATATGGAAGGAGATATTTGCGTGTGATTATTGGAGGGAAAGAATCCTTATTTATCTGTATTTTTAATTTTTGTATGTGCTTGATTATTTTTTGTAAATCTGTGATTAATTATTAGAGGTTAGTAAGTTTAAGCTTATTTTGGACATTTCTGTAAGATTGTCCGCATTCTCGTCTCCAAATTAGGAATAGATAAAATCCAAATGGAGGAAAAGTTAATGATTTTAACCAAGTCAAGAATGGTTATACATCATTAAGATCAAGTAACCATATTCCCAAGCAATGAAGAGATATTTAAATACCAATTGTGAACATAGATCCAAGGTGGCTAGTCGAACAATTATTATTTTATTTTTCATGATACCATATCAAATTTGCTATAGGAAAATTACTATTGTATGTCGACATATTCTGATGCCTAATGGTATAAAATATTTGTACATCATCAGTCCATAGAAGTTAAAAGACAGGTGAATTTATTCTCCAACATTAACAAGCTCAAAATCATCAAAATAGAAGAGAAAATCCTTTGCTGACAACAATTTGAAATCAAAATGTAATTGATGGGTATGTAGTACCTTAGCTTTATGTTTTGATGATCTAACATTCTTACTGTCAAAGAACCAGATAAAGAATCTGACGCACACTTGGTACAGAACTCAATCAACGGACTCAAACTAATGTGAGCTTTATGACTTCAGAAGATAAAGAATCAACTCAGGGACCTGTTCCCTTTGGGTTTCCCTCACAACAGTACAAAGTTAACTCTCTACAGCTAGAAAGTGATTGTCTGCACTGTACATGCAAATAGTGCAGCACAGTGCAGCAGTCACTTCTCATTCGGAAAGACCTTGCACCAACCAAGTGATTACATCATTCAAGTGATGTCATCCAAGTTGTATTAACATTAACCGTACAACAAAACATCACTCGAACACTTGAGAATTCATTCAAGCGCTCTAAGATCTGATAATCAAGCATTCAATTCACAAGTGCATCAAGAACAAAGTACAACACAACTACGGACCAGTTTCTACAACAAGTCTCTTGTATGTTCTTAGTTGAGTTGTAACTTTGAGTTTTGTTCTTCATTGTAATTGCTACTTAGCTTATATAGAAGCATTAATTAGGAACCTCTGAAAACCATAAACCTTTAGTGTTTGTGTCGTGACTAGAGTTAGTCATGAATTGAAGTCTTTGTAATAGGTGTATTGCAAAGTGGCTTGTAATAGATGTATTACAAGTTAGTGAGGGATTAAGAGTTTAATTCCTAGGTTGCATAGGTTGTAATCTAAATATTTCTCATAGTGAAGTAGAAATCCTACCAGTGTAGGTCGTGATTTTTCGATCCCCTTGAGCAGGAATTTTTCCACGTAAAATTCCTTGTGTCGTTTACTTACTGTTGCATTAGTTTTTGGTTGATTCTCTTCTTCTTGGGAAATTCTACTGTTTGCCATATTTCTTCCTTTGGCAGTTGGGAGTTAGTGCTTGTAGTTGCATTTCTCGTATTTGATAGGCTGCTTCCTTTGTCATCATCCGGATTGGCCAAAGCATGTGCGGATTTCTTATATTGGCATGTGGTAAATGAATGCCCCAATCTGCCACAGTTTTTGCATAATAATTTATCCACCTCAATAAAATTTCTTGCCTATGATGGCCAATGACAATTGAGGATGTCACTGGTATTTCCAGAGGTAGTTCAATACACAGCCTTGCATATCTCCCCTTAAGAGTTGATGATGTGCATGCATCTATTTTCAATAGCTTACCAATTTTGTTACCAACTTTATCCAATATGTGAACATCATAAAATTCAGTTGGTAATTGTGGTAATCTTATCCAAATGGCCGCCTTGGTTAATTTATCTTTTGACGCAATAAAATTTGGCATCCATTTTTGGACAGATAGAAAGTGTCCTAGGATGAACCAGGGGACATTGTGGAGAACTTTAAGCATACTAGCTTCCATATTGAATTTTTGTATATAGTAATCTGATCCAAGGTCAATCAATGGAAATTTTTCATTTAGTTTCCATTGGTCTTGAATTTTTCTCTTAAGGAGTTGGTGTTGAATCCTCATGCCGTGAAGTTTAATAATTGTAGAGTACCTCCAAGGGCATAGATCCTTTGTAGTTCATCCGATGATAGATGAATTTGATGTTCACCTTCCTTAATGAGGGTAGGATCAGTGTCCATTGGTGGAAGAGGTTCATGTGGATGTAGCCCATCATCTATGACCATATTGATTTGGCCATCATGGATTCCTTGTAGAAGGTTTTCTTTGAAGTTTATTCCTGATTGGCTATTTCTGTACTTTTTCTCTCTTTAAATTCGATATCACTTAGCTCAGTAATAGCTTGTTTGGCAAATCTTTTAAAATCAACTTATTTTGAGAAGTTTTTCTCCTTTAAAAAAATACTTTTGGTGAGAAACAATTTGTGTTTGGCTAGTTAATTTAAAAATTACTTTTCAACAACAATTAGTATTTGGCCAAACTTTTAAAAAGTGATTCTAAATGTATTTTTCTGAAAATTGCTTTTCAACAAAATGCTTTAAGGAAAAAATTATTTTTTCTGCTTCCACTCAAAAACACTTTTTTTTTCTTCCAAAAGTTTATCCAAACACTCAACTTTGAAAACAAATATTTTATTTTTTAATAAAAAAAATACTTTTAGCTTTGAAGAAGCTTGGCCAAACAGGCTAGATTATTTTGCCTTTTCCGCTTGCTCTACACAAGCATCACGACCATTACTCGTTAACAATTGAGGCCACAACTCTTATTCTTTTGTTTGTTTTGGTTCGACAACCTTTTTTTTTTGGCGCAAAGGATAATTATTTATATATTAAAGTAGGGTAGTACAAGAAGTAGGAGAGAGCCTAGTCATTGTCCTAAGGGGGCAATCTCGTGATGGATCGTAACAAAATGTGGTTATTTTGGATATGTAAAACAATAATAGATGGGAAAAAAAAGAGTATAAAAGTATGTATAACGCTCAAAAACTGGGCGCTATACCTTAACGGTAATTTTTGCTAATTCAAGCAGAAAAACAGGGGATGTTGGCGATAAGTTCACATGTCTAAAAGCCTCATAGTTTTAACAAAATCAAGCCAATTTATGTGAGTGAAAATGAATCTTTCCCGCGACGGGGATTGTCGGTGAGGGCTGGCGGGATGCACTCCGGCGATGGGGATTGTCGGTGAGGGCTGACGGGCTGAGTGCGTCTTGGCGGCCGACAGCCTGAGGCCTGAGTGCGTCTGTGCGTTTTAGTTCAAGATTTAGGTTCAAAATATTGGCGTCTATGCGTTTTAGTTCAAGATTTAGATTTTAAAAAACTCGCACCCCGCCCCGCGAATGCTGAAACCCGCTTTGCGAGTCAGTCAGCACTCAGCAACATGGTTTACACGACGACTTCTAGGAGTACTGCTATATTTGAGGTCAAGATCCAAAAATTGATTTACTGGATTGGTGCATTCTCCACGTCTAGTGTAGGGTTGAGGCGCTCAAACAATTATTATTTTTATTTTTCAAAACAAGTTACCATTTCAAATTTGCTCTGAAAAATTACTCATTGTACGCCAACATAATCTGATTATCAGTTCAGAGATTAAACTCAAACAAAATTTATTGACCAACATTAAACAATAGAGAAGATCCTTGCAGACCACAACTTGAAATCAAAATGTAACAGAAATTATACATGCTTATTTCAAGGATGCCAATTTTTATCATTCCATCTGAATAGTGCAGAAAATAATTCAAGCAATATCCACACTTAGTTTCATGGACGAAACTTGCAGGCAGTTTTGAACTGTTCAGCTTCTGCTTTATTATCTCCTTTAAACTCATTATCCACCCATGCTGAGTACCCTCCTTCCAAATTTCTTACATCCTTGTACCCCTACACTCAATAACATAGCACTTACTAGAAATTCTGATTGAGAAATTTAACTTTCTGATATTAAAAGAGAAAAGGCTCACTAACCGCATTAAGAAGATCGACACATGCTCGACGTCCTCTCCCTCCACTGTTGCATCCCTTCATAACAGATCAAGATATCTTCTCTAAGTGCTTTACGAGAATATGGATCCATAATTTAAATTTGATGAGTTCGTTCTACCATGCATTAAACTCATTATATTTGAATATTGTCTGTGTAAGAAATATTTACGATTTGATTATTTAAAAGGTAGCTCTAATTAAGAAATATTCATTGTTAATTTAGATTAAATGACAAGTAATGTGTAATTTTTTTATACACTATCGATGTATATAATTTAAATTCTTAAAAAGAAAGTTAAAAGATATATATAAGTATATTTACCACAATCAGATGATCCTCCTTTTGGCACACTGAAGAGACCTGGACAAGAAAATCTGGGTTTTGTACCCTTCCTACCATCCACCAGAAAAATTATAATTTACACAAATGGGGGTTGAATGGAACTATAAATATCAGATGATGTAATATTTAAAATATTGGTCCTTCATATTTTACCTTCTTCAGTGAGGAACATGTATGGAATATTTATTGCTTTATCAATATGTCCTCTGTTAAATTCTTCAACGGTCCTGTAAACCCCAAAGAGAGGAAAGAACAGAGCCTTTATTACCGGGAAAGATTGAAATAATAATGTAAAATTAAATTAGAAGAAATTATCAAGATTTGCTAAAATAAAACAAATTATAAGTTTAATTTTATTAGATTTCTTATTGTAATTAAAGACTTTTCAATTCCTCACCTCACATCTAAGTAACGGTGACCTGAGGATAGCAGATCCTTGGCACTAATCACATCAACGTGAGAAACATCTTCATTGCTGCCCACCAAAAGAAAAATTAAACAAATACTAAAATTATAGTACATAAATTAGAACACCACAAAGCAAAAAAAAAAAAAAAAAAAAAAAATTTTACTTTCATTTTGAAAGAACCCTCCCACCCTCTACAATATTTTTGATTTGAACATCTTAAAAGATAAAAAAAAAATGACTATGATTCACGTTGGAGTTGGACGAATTAAAAGTTAAATATAATGTTTGAAATAGCAAAGAGGTCTAGATGTAATTAGGTTAGCATAAAAGACAAAAGGAATCCAAAATAACGAGACAAAGAAACATTAAGTAACGATTAAGAAGAAACATTAGAATTTGGGTTACCTCTTTGTCGAATCCATTTTATGCTTATTACAGTTGTAGGAGTTGAAGTAGATCTCTTCGAACTTGATTTGGGGCAACCACTAAGGATTTTTTTTTTTGGTTTTATAGTAAGCTCATTGTATGTTTGGGCGTTGACCTTCTTCTTATTGTAACTAGAATAATAATAAAAATAATTAAATAAGCTTATAGTTAATTGCTTGGTTCCTGCGTTGGTTGTAAGTGGTATCATTTTCTTTTAAATTATTGTGGTGTCTAGATCAATTTGTGCGCATCTCGATTAATTCTACAGGATATTTGTTATCTTCCACCAGCACATGAACCGAATAACTCCGTTCATCAAGGTTTATACAAACGAGAAATAATTACCTAATATTTTTGTCTCACCTGAAATCTAAACGTAAAAACTCATGTTTTCAACTTATTTTTATGACCACTAAGTCATACACTTGAACTCGTCAAGGTAATAATAGAATCTACCAACAAGGATTGTAGTGGAGCGGTAAGTATTCCTCCATCTTTAACCAGATGTCTCGGGTTCAAGTTCCTGGGTTTGGAGTCACCTTTGTTAGAGAACGCTTTACCTCCCAATGTGGAACTTCGGAGCGAGTGGAGAAACCAAAAAAATTAAAAGAGATACTTCTTCCAAAATTGAACATGGCAGGCAATTAGTCTGACTAATTTAGTCACGTCAATCACTCAAATCCGTTGACTTTGATTTATTCACAAAGCAGCTTATTTGGAGTAACAGTTTCTCTTAGTAGAGAAGAAAAGTAGCACTATATATTTAATTTCAACATCTATCCAACGAAATAATCATTTACTTCTACGAAAGGGATGCTAGTTTTTATTTAGGCGTTTGACAGGAAACGCATCACGCATGTGATCTGCTAAGCAAGAGTGGGTTACACGTTAATCTCAACAACTACGCTAATTATTACGTACTAGTATTAATTAGCACCCGTGTGGATGTGAGGACACTTATTATTATTTGAGTTATTTGAATTATATGTAAATAATCTTAAATTTTAAATATTCTCGATAAATATAGATAATTATTGAATATTAATTAACATTACGTGAAAAAGATTAACCATTTCTCAAATCTCCTAGTTATATTCTATTTTTCTTTTTTGGTACAGTTCTCGTTGTTGTCATTGGATCTAAAAATAGTCAGGAAGTAAAATAATAACTCATATTTATGGCTAAACAATCAAAGGTTAAGACTATGAGAACGACTTGACTCTTTTACTACTACTTGAACTTTTATATGGTGTGTTGATATCTTTCAAAAAATATTTCTATTTTAAAATTTTAGTTTCTCAAAATAGACAATGGAGACATTTGGAGTTTAATTTTGTATAATATCAATAAAATTTATTCGCGTTATCCAAAATGAAAATGTATCATCCATCTTTAATATGGCCAAACGAATCAATAGAACAAGATAAACAATTTAATTCAAATAGTTCATTTAATATAAATGTTTCTGGTATAATCATTTCAAGATGAACGTACACTAAAATTATAATAAAGGATAATCATTCAAAGGAAAGAAGGTCTTTAACATTGTTTGAATGCACTAAAACAGTCACGAGACGGGTTGTGATAACATTTGATTCACTGGCATTGATTTGCAGTTGATAAACAGTACCGCCAGGAGTTACATCAGTTCCCCCTGCCATCACTCTTACAAGTCGAAAGTTGCTTTTAGCCTCCTTGTTGTGCTCATTCACAGCAAATGTTGCTATTCCCACAACTTTAGGGTCCTTTGGATTTATGGGTTGCTCCACATTAAGAAAATTATGTTTCAGGTCATTTTTTGCGGAGGAAATATGAAAGAAAGTAGAAGCAATAATTAAGACTGAGAAACTTGAGAGGAGGAAAAAGTTGAATTGCATGGCCATTTTTTTAAATTAAAAACTGACAGATGAGTGATTAATACTAAGTGTTGTAAGTCTTATTTATAGGAGAAGGTAGTGTAAAATTAGTTTGGAGAGATGAAATTAGATAGGAACAAGGGTAGTATGTTAGTGTTGTAATTAACCAATTTTGTACATAATATTCATAAGATGACTATGTTTGTAGATGTGAAAAAAAGGAATTTTTTTAATAATATATATTAACTGAAACTAATTATTTATTCTACTAATAAAGGAACTATTATGTGATTGTAATAAATATTTTTCTATTTCATGTACATTGAAATTATTTACCCTTCATCCAAAATTACACTACCTTCCATATTATTTCATTGCATCTTAAGAAAAAACTTAATTTCCTGCTATACTGTAACTTTATACTATTTGCTTACACTAGTGAGGTTATATCCAAAGGTTCAATATTGAAATAATTTCAGAGGTTTTCCCTGACTTTGTCTGTGTCAACAAACAATTCGAAATACCTCGACTTTTTTAGAACAGGTCCGAGTCAAATAGCAATGATTCGAATCACTTCTTTTTACACTATTTCGGAAACCCGTAAGGTCCGGAGCAGGAGCATTAGGGTAGGCGATGGCCGCTGCATGGTGGAATTTAGCAAGTTGCCGGAAAACGGTACCACCTACCCGAGCAAGAGTTGTGCTCACCGGGTAAATCCGGAGAAGGGGGATACTTAGTTGACATTCATAAAAAGCATCTAATGAATTATGAGTTCAATCCATCCTGTTTAGCAGAAAGACGCTAAATATACAACTATTTTATATACGATCTAGAGTGATAACAATTACGATGATATTAAAGAGTAAGGGCCTAAAATTCCCCTTTCCTTCACTTAATATCATACTTCGTCTCAATGAATATTCACTTTAGATTGCTTAGTCCATCTCATTATTAATTCATTATTAAAACAATTTGAATATAAAATTTTTTGTCAATAATTATAATTCTTGTTGTATAGGTTTACGACATGTAATTAAATTAAATTAAATAAAAAAGGGCGAAACGATTTCCCTTTCAGTTGATTTTATTCAACGTTATGTTTTCTCATATGAATCTTTTGTCTCTCTTTATCCCCATCTTCGCCCAGGCTAATGGGGCCTTACTTATTCAGGGGGGAGCCTCGAAAAGCACTGTTGAGAGGAAGATCATTGGCCCCTCTTCATTCTCTGCAGGGTTCCAAACCTTTCTTCAACATAGGTGACAACGAGCCAGGCAGAGATGGAAGAGATCAAACACGGGAATAAGAAGCAAGCTCGCCTTCCTTTTTGATCATTTTGATAGAGGGGGATGAAGAAAGTGGACAAAACAGACTCGCATTTCTCATCGAACAAATACAGGAAAAGAATCATATTGAAAACGCTCCTAACCCAGCCCTTTGAATGATTAATCCCTTAACTCTTAATAATTAAAGGAATACCTTGGAACCGCCTCCTAATTTCCAGGAATTAGTCACTTCAATAGCCTTTGATGGTTATACGGGTATCCAAAGGACGAATGAGATGGATGTTTGTTGTCCCAACCATTCTTTTAGTCCCAAGCCTGCTAAGAAAAGGGCTGACTTAGAACAACGTTTTCGCGGTGTTGATTCCTAGGTGTAGTGCTTCTTCCCATATGCTGCCTATTAGCGCTAGTAGAGTAGGATTGACCCGTAATACAGAACCTCTAGGCGTAACCTTTCGCTTAATACTAGAATCGAGAGTCGAAACATAGCATCTGAGGTTGCATTAATCGAGGATACACGACAGAAGGAATTGTTCTATTTCCAAACTTCACCTTCAAAAAGCGTAGATTTTTTTTTTCAAAAATTTTATCGAATCGCGTGTTTTTCTCCTCGTAAGACTGAGAGAAATGAATAAATATGAAAAAAAAAAGAATCAAATCGCACCATCTCTGTAATAGGTAAATGCCTCTTTTTCTCCTGAAGTTGTCGGAATTACTCGTAATAAGATATTGGCTACAATTGAAAAGGTCTTATCAATAAAATTTCCATTTATCCGTGATCTAGGCATAGGTAGCAATCCATTCTAGAATTCTTCTCATTACCTCTCATGGGAAAAAGATCCCACAAAGAAAAGAATTGTATAGTACGAAATAACATAAAAACTTCTTTTTTTTAAGAAAAAAACAAAAGATATGAATCCTCTATTCCAATTGTTCCTTTTTGACAGGAATCGATAAGAAATAAGAAATATTTCAAGGCGATTCGNAAATCCCCTCTCTAGTCACAGAGGAAGATAATAAGATGCTTACGAGCCCTCCTAATATGGAAGAAGTTCAAAAGGTAATTTTGAGCATGTCGGCGCGCACTAACCCAAAAAAAGGTCTCCCCTATCCTTTAAAGCCGGAAAATCCAAGTTATAACAATAAATTTAGTTTATGAAGACGCAGCTGATAGATGGATGAATATACATTTGATGGCCAGTTCTATGAAGAAAAATCTCGAGTTGGAGGCATCGCTGGGAAAAAAGCCAATTGATTCAGTTTTCTCGAAATCAACGAGTGGACTTGAAATCATAGATCCATTTTGTGATCCACGCGACTCAGACAAGAATCCTATATCTTACCCACCCAGTGTTGTTCTGATTGAATTTCAAAGATCTCGCTCGCTGTCAAAGCGCATTTTGTGAAGTGTTCTCATTCCCTGTCTTTGTCTTTCCAGGCTGTCTTTTGCGTACTATTCCTTACGCCATGAGAAAGAACCTCCACTTGGATTCATTGAACTGTTCACATTGGCCATCTAGAGAGATTATATACAATGTGTCATTAGGGAGGAGAACTCTTGAATAGGAAAGAGGGGGAAAACTGACTTCTAGTGAGGGTTGGCGCCCTAGCCTAAACCTATTAGTCTTTCTAGCTTAACGTCTTGGAAGTGAAGTTCTTCCCGGGCGGGGAGAACGAACGATGAACTTTTTTGTTGACAAAAAAATAAACATCATTTCTATTCCAAGGTGTGAGGCTGGACCAGGTACGAAGAATGAATCTATATCTATGCACGGAAGTTGTTGGCCGGCGGCCGCTCAACGGGCTAAGTTCGGGTCCAACGGCTATTATATGTGAGCAATCCTTCGATAGTCATTTATGTTAGCTGACTTATTGTTAGATTATATAAATTCACAATATTCTTTTTAGATGTGAGAGTTAAAACTAATATTTTAATCAAAGTTATAAAACATTCTCATCATTTGATTGGAATATATATATATATATATATATATATATATATAAGCGTTGTGGTTAAGCAAAGTGGCAAGCTAATAAATACCAATAGTATATGGTAATTTTATCAGAGGTTTAACTATGTTAATCAAATAGAAATACATGTGTGTGTAACCGAAATTGAATTAAAGGATAATTTTGAATTTATAGATACTTTTTAAAATTTGAATCAAAATATTTTGTTGAAGAATACCAATTTTGAATCATTAGATTATGTGAAATATTTTTTTCTCGAATTCAACAAGAGGGATATTGGTTTCTAATTGATAGATTCTACAGTGATTTCAAGTGTAACAAAAATTATATTTTAAAAACAAATTTGGTATGACGTGATTTTTTTATCCAGCTAGATTTATTGTTTACTTTTTATAACTAATATACATAATGATATACCGACAACACAATGATACACATATTATATATGAATTATATATAAATTACACATTCAATTTTTTTAATTTAAGTGGTTGGGTGATGTGATGACCCAGAAAGTTATCTCTCATTTTATAAGTCAAAACGGTGTTCTGAGGCCTTGAAAACCTCATTTTATCTCACTTCATTTTGCGTGCGTAACCCGGGCATTTATCCGGAAAGCTTTTATATAAAAAACTGAGAAAAATGCTAATTTTTGCCTTTAAACTTAATTTAAGTTAACTTCGGTCAATATTTTGGGTAAACGGACCCGGACCCGTGATTGCACGATCCCGGAGGGTCCGTAGAAAAATATGAGACTTGGGCGTATGCCCGGAATTGAATTCCGAGGTCCCAAGCCCGAGAAATGAATTTTTGAAAGAAATTTATTTAGCTGAAATTATAAGAGTTTTTAGAAATTTGGTTATATTTGAAATTTAT
This sequence comes from Nicotiana undulata, assembly GCA_005239495.1. Taxonomy (NCBI): domain Eukaryota; kingdom Viridiplantae; phylum Streptophyta; class Magnoliopsida; order Solanales; family Solanaceae; genus Nicotiana; species Nicotiana undulata. The sequence goes on from ML297792.1 coordinate 31,167, forward strand.
ATTATCGAGCACGTATTTTAGTTTCGGAACTCGGTACTGGTTTAATATAATATTTGAGTTGTGCTTGTAAAATTTGGTAAGAAACGGAGGTCATTTGACGTGATTCGGACCCTTAGTTGTAAAAATTGAAACTTTGAAAGTTCTTGAGATTTTCTTTGATTTTAATGCTAAATTCGTTGTTTAAGATGTTATTTTGGTGATTTGATCACACGAGTAAGTCCGTAGAATGTTTTTTGGGTTGTGTGCATGTTTGGTTCAGAGCCCCGAGGGCTCGGGTGAGTTTCGGATAGGCATCAGGGTGTTGCGAACTTGCAAAATCTGGTATGAGATGGTTGTATCTGGTGTCTGTGATTTTACACTATGGGAACGTGTGGTAACCAACGTGAATGCGAAGAGCAACGGGGAAGGGGCCGGGTTACTCTATGCGAACGCATAGACCACGACGCGAACGCGGGGCACTAGGAAGAGGGCTCTACGCGAACGCGTTTGGTCACTCGCGAATGCACATCATTAGATGGGAACTGGGGTTGAATCAATACCCTATGCGAACGCAGCCAAAGGCACGCTAACACGAAGGCCAATGGGTCCAGTTCTATGCGAACGCAACAGACCTTCTGCGAACGCGTAGAAGGTCTGCCCAGGGGTTTAAAACAGTAACAAAAACGGGAATATGACATATTCCATATCATCTTCCATAGAATCCGACCTTGGGCGATTTTTGAAGAGGGATTTCATCACCAAATCATAGGTTTGTGTTCTTAAACTCATTTTCTTCATTTTTCATTAACACCCATTAGATTTCTAGTCCTAAATCTTGTTCTTTAAGGGTAAAAATTAGGGATTTTAGGAGAATTAGGAATTTTACAAATTTGGAAATTTAGACCTCGATTTGGGGTCAGATTCCGAAACTAATTACATATTCGGGATCATGGGTGAATGGGTGATCGGGTTTTGGTCCGAACCTCGTGTTTTGACCAATCGGGCATGGGGTCGATTTTTGACTTTTTGGGAAGAATGATAGAAAACCTATAATTAAGCATTGGGGTTGAATTATTTAGAATTTATTGATATTGTTAAGTTAATTATGTCTAGATACAATTGAATTGGAGGCGAATTCTAAAGGGAAAGCGGTAATTGAGGCTTGAGTTTGGCCGTGGAATTCGAGGTAAGTGTTTGGCTTAACCTTAGCTTGAGGGAATAGGTATTGTGTCTTATTTGCTACGTGTTAGTGTTATGTTCAACGTATAGGTGTGGTGACGAGTATATATACGTTGGAGTCAAGCATGCCCGTGACTCGAATATTGTGATTTTGTGTGATTTTTCATTAAGCATTACTTGAGTATAACTTGATAATTATCCATGTTGGTGGTATTTCCTTGGTATTGATCATTGTTGAGTATTGGTTCAAGTTGAGAATTACTACGTGAAGTTAAGTAATTAGGTGAGATTGGTTATATTTGTTGTGAAGTTAAGTAATTAAGTGAGATTAGTTATAGTTGTTTCCCTTGCCGGGATGATGTTGATTCTATTGTTGGCTCCCTTGTCGGGACGTTATGGCTTTATTATTGTTGTTTATATTGTTGAGTTCCTTGTCGGATTGCTGTTATTGATTTGTTTGGGTGAGGAAGAGTGTAAAGCACCAAGGGTGATGCCGTGTATGATATTATGAGGATGAGAGTAAAAGCATGAAGGGTGATGTCGTGCCATATAATGAACTTAAAAGCACGAAGGGTGATGTCGTGTCGTTCCTATTGATTTATGGTGAGGATGAGAGTAAAAGCACGAAAGGTGATGTCGTGCATTTTATTTATTATTTGGTGAGGACGAGGGTAAAATCACGAAGGGTGATGCCGTGCACTTGTTTTTGTGTTACTATTTCTGTTGTTTAAATTGATATTTAATTGTTGTTTTACTTCGTTATTTCCATTATTTGATATTCCCTCTCCTCAACATGTTTCCCCTTTCCTTTGAATTTAGCTGCTTATTTCTTGTTATTATTATTGTTCTCGTATATGATTAAACTACACAGGTCTTTTTGGTTGTCGTGCCCTAGCCTTGTCACTACTTCGCGAGGTTAGGCTCGACACTTACTCAGTACATGGGGTCGGTTGTACTGATGATGCACTCTGCACTTTTTGTGCAGATCCCGGTACTAGACCCTTTGGACCTTAGATAGAGGAGGCTGCCTTCAGTCCAGTGGAGATTCCGAGGTAGTCCTGCAGACGTCCGCATGCCTTGGCGTCCCCTTTTATTATGTTTCATTTGGTTCTGCTCTTAATTACTTCCGAGACATATGTATATTTACTTTTGTTCAGACCCTTATATGTAGTATTCATTGACAGTCTGTGGAATTGTGACACCAATTCTGGGTGTAGTTATTATGAATTCCGTAATGATACTTACTTAAGTTGTTAGACTTTGTTTCTTTCGCACTTTTATTTTCGCAGATTTTGTATATCACTTGCTAACTATCAAAAATAAATGAATAAAGTAAATAATCATTAACGTTGGCTTGCCTAGCGGGTTCAATGTTAGGCGCCATCACGGTCCCGATGGTGGGAAATTCGGGTTGTGACAAGTTGGTATCAGAGCACTAGGTGGCTTAGGTCTCACAATTCACGGACAAGCTTAGTAGAGTCTGAGGGATGGGTACAGAGACATCTGTGCGTATCCCCCAGAGGCTACAGAATTTAGGAATGACTTCACATCTATTCTTCTCTGTCTTGCGATTTGAATTCTCAATGCTAACTGAATTTCTACGCTATTCTCTAGCAAATGGCGAGAACGCGTGCTTCTTCATCAACTGGTCAGCAACCCGAGTCCCCAGTTGCAGCTCCTACGAGGGGCCGAGGATGAGGTCGAGGCCGTGCTAGAGGCCAAGGCAGGGGAAGAGCTCAGCCCAAAGCAGCAGCCCTAGTGGCGGAGCCTCAGGTAGAGTTTGCTGATGAGGTTCCTTCCCAGACAATCCCGATTGGGCCAGCTCATGTTCCTGAGGGGTTCATTGCTACCCCGGTTGTGATGACCCAATGGGTCATTTTATAAAATTAGACTCTGTTCTATGCTAAATAGCCATAAAAATACTAAAATTAAATACCTCGATGTGCGTGCGCAGTCCAGGCGTGAAACCGGAAAACTTTTATGAGAAAATATGAGAAATAGTGATTTTTAGAATTTAAAATTGATAAAAGTTGACTTTGGTCAACATTTTGAGTAAACGGACCCGGATCCGTGTTCCGGTGATTCCGGAAGGTCCGTAGAAAAATATGGGACTCGGGCGTATGCCCGGAAATGAATTTCGAGGTCCCAAGCCGTAGGAATCAATTTTTGAAATTAATTGTTTTGCTGAAATGTTTATGAATTAAAAAAAAGAAATAATATTTAAAAATCATTGGTATCGGGCCCGTATTTTGGTTCTGAAGCCCGATACAGATTTGTTATGATATTAAAAGGTTAACTGTGAAATTTGGTGAAAAACGGAGTTCGTTTGAAGTGATTCGGACATCTAGTTGAGAAATTATGAACTTTAAGAGTTCTTGTTAAAAATGATGAGTTTTGAGGTTTAATTCATAGTTTTACATGTTATTTTCACGATTTGATCGCACGAGCAAGTTCGTATGATGTTTCTAGACTTGCGTGCATATTTTGTTTAGAGCCTTGAGGGCTCGGGTGAGTTTCAGATAGGCCACGGGATGTTTTGAACTTAACAAAAATTGTTGGTTTTTCATTTTTTGGTGTCCAGGTCTTTTGTTCTATGCGATCGCATAGGAATGTCCGCGATCGCATAGTGTAAAGTCTGAGGTCCCTTTTTGTTCTATGCGATCGCATAGTGTTAATTTGCTGGGGGTCAACTTTGTTCTATGCGATCGCATAGATTCTTCCGCGATCGCATAGTGTTAAATTGCTAGGGGTCAACTTTATTCTATGCGATCGCACAGATTCTTCCGCGATCGCATAATGTTAAATTGCTGGGGGTCAACTTTGTTCTATGCGATCACATAGATTCTTCCGCGATCGCATAGTGTTAATTTCAGGGGTATTTTTTTTATTCTATACGATCGCATCCCTTTTTCCGCGATCGCATAGAAGGCCCGCCCAGTCATATAAATACACTGTTAAATCAGGCAGAACCCTTTCTTCTCCAAATTTTCGAGGTTCCAGCCCTAAAAATGATTTTTCTTCAACAATCTTCATCCCCAAGTCATAGGTAATCAACTCCAAAAAACCTTGTTCTTTCAATTCCTTACTATTCTGCATCACTTTTAAAGCAAAAACAACGATTTTTCATGGTAAAAATTGAGGATTTGGGTAGAATTAGGGAGTTTTGTAAAAATTGAATTTTTATATCAAATTAAGGTCGAATTTCAAAACTAATAGCATATTTGGATTCGTGGGTGAATGGGTAAACGTAATTTGGTCCGAACCCCGAGTTTAGACCAAGCGGGTCTAGGGTCGGGTTTTCACTTTTTTGAGAAAACTTAGAAAAAATTATATTTTTCAAGAAAGTTAGTTCCTTTAGCATTAGTTGAGTATATTAATTTAATTATGATTAGATTCGAGCAAGTTAGAGGAATTCAAAAGGAAAAGCAATAATTGAGCAGTGAGTGGCCTGCGGAATTGAGGTAAGTGTTTGGTCTAACTTTGGCTTAAGGGAATAGGAATCCCCACTTGTTTTTTATGTGAAATTCATGGGCGTGGTGTATAGGTGTGGTGACGAGTATCTATGCACCACCCAAATTGGTTGTTAAACATGATCCCCTTTCATGTTCCCCACTTATTTGATTATCGTCTTAATTGTTATATGTTCGTTATTGTTTCTATGACTATTTGGCCTTGTTGATTTGTTGTTAGATATTGTTGTGACTATTTGGAAAAGAGTATTGGTTGTTTGAGTTTGTTTCCTTGTGATATAAAAATGGTTGAGAGGTTTGGCATTGTTTTTACGAAATAAATATTTATATTTGATATTCTTGTTGGTTTCATGGTTGAGAAGATATTGATGAAGTTATCAGAAAACTGCAGTTTGTTATTTGCAATTGTGGAGAAAAAAATATATTGTGAAAGGCTTGGCCTAAATTGTGAAACTTATAAATAAATTGATATGATATGTCTGGTGGGAGCGGGTTGCACGCCGCAACAAGGAGTGATAAGGGTGGACAGGTGGGATTGGGTTGCACGCCGCAACAGGAGTAATAAGGGTGATATTTTAGGGAGGAGCAATAAGGGAGGACAGGTGGGAGCGGGTTGCACGCCGCAACAAGGAGCGATACGGGAGGACATTTATATTTTACTAATTTTTAAGGAAAAAGAAAATAAAAGTTTTGAAAAGATAAAATGTCTATTTTACTACTCTTTAAATATTTTAGCACTATTTTTATTCAAAGTTAAAGTTTGGAACTTTGAAGAGTCATTTGAGAATTGGTTATAGCTGAGTTATTTTATTTTGTTGCAGCCCTTATTCATCTATTTGTTTAGATTTCTTTCTGTCTTTATTATTTATTATTGTTATCGATTATATTGTTGAAGCCCCGCCTTAGCCTCGTCACTACTTCGCCGAGGTTAGGTTCGGCACTTACTCAGTATATGGGGTCGGTTGTATTGATACTACACTCTGTGCTCTTTTGCACAGATCCAGGTACTAGTCAGCAGTAGAGGACTTCAGGATGAACACCGATTCATTTGGAGACACGAGGTACATCTGCCGGCGTTCGCAGATTCCGAGAGTCTTATCCTATCTTTTTACATATTCTGTTTTATATTATTCAGAACAGTTACACTACTTCTTTCAGCCATTATTTGTGGTATTCTTTAGTAGTTCGTGGATTGTGACACCAGATCTTGGGGTAGTCTTAGAGTTATTTATATAATTAGTTCGTGGTTTATTTTAATTAGTTGGTTATTATTGTTATTTTATTTTATTGTTGTTGGGAATTATTCCAATTAAGTTCATTTGGAATTTATTTATTTATGCTTAAGTAATTAATTAAGAAAATAAATTATTCGATTTCTAATATTGGCTTGCCTAGAAAGTGTGGTGTTAGGCGCCATCACGGTCACTAAGGTTAGGAATTTGTGTCGTGACAAGTTGGTATCAGAGCACTAGGTTGCTTAGGTCTCACAATTCACGAACAAACTTGGTAGAGTCTAAAGGATCGGTACAGAGACGTCTGTACTTATCTCTCAGAGGCTATGAAGTTAGGAACAATTTCACTTTTGTTCTACTCTATCGTGCGAATTTATTCTATCACCAATTATTGAACTCGCGTATTCTTGTCCTCTCACAAATATTGACAACACGCGAAGCGTCTACGACCGGACAAGAGATGAAGCCCCAACGACAGCTACGATTGGGGGGAGAGACACAAGCAGAGCTCATTTTAAAGCTCGAACATCAACACCTATTGTACAGTCTCAAATGGATCTAGACGCGGAGGTTCTAGCTCAGTCGGTACATATTGGACTAGCCCATTTTCCAGAGGGATTCATAGTTACTTCGGTACTGCATAACAAGGGAATAGTTTAAAGCAACGGAGTTGATGTATGTGAGCTGTGAAGTTTAACATTATGAATTATCAGACACTGTGACCTATGGCTTCGTGCCAAGTGAGGAAGTCCACTGTCAAGGAATAGATTGCGGGGTCATGTGTTATATCGGTTTTGGCCTGGAATGTATAAGGCATGAGATTTTGCAAGAGATAAAGTTGGAACTTGCGGTATGTATGCCTCCTTAATAACCCTATACCTCAGTACCAAAGGAGTTATATAACCAACTTTAAATCTACATAAGGTTTACTCAGCTTGGGAGTCACGGTTGCGGATTTTGGGGGTACTCTAGAGAGAGTACAGTGGTTGACAAGCTTTTAGCCGACATGGTTCGTGCCAAGATTTATCGGTAGAAAGCTCTACTTTTGTGATCATTGTGTCAATAGAGATGAGAGTTACCCCAAAAATAATAACGAAGAGTATATGAATAAGTGGGGTAGCTTAGCAGTGTTGAGTTAACATAGAAAGAGAAGAAATTGCCCGCCGGTGTTTGTAGCAAGCCTACGAAGAGGATGACCAGCCAATGCAGCATCAATTACTTGATTCAGTTCTCATAAATGCTTTTGAAAGTGTTTTTTTTCTCGGACTCTCCATAATACGTGACGCATAGGGTTGAACGGTTGTGTCAGGTCATATGACGGTGTCAGAATATGCCATCAGGTTCGATAAGTTAGCTGTGATACTCCTACTTCGGTTCATATAGCCAGAGAACAAGTTCACAAGATCATTAAAAGACTCAAATATGATTGTAAAATTTTGGACGACTCGGGGCAGGTTGATACTTCATTTCGGCTAGTGGTAGAAATTGTCCTAGACTTGGGAGAGTCATATTTCATCAGAACACTCAAGCTACGTGTCCCATTGCAGTTACAACTCAAATTACATGTCGAAGGTGGAGGTCAGATTCCTAGAGGTGGAGACCTAGCCTGTTGGTATATTTTCTATGGTATGGCGTAGGTCGCTACATTAAATGGTGTCATTACAAGAACAATCTCTAATTATTATAAAGTGACGATTTCCTGAACTTAATTCGGTTATGCGTATTTAATAAAGTTCTACTAAAATTCTCCACTCTCGAGTGAGCTTCGTAACTCTGAAATCTACTTATGTGAACCCTGGTATTGATAAATTCTATGGAGATAGCTATGTCTATCATTACGTGTTGTAATTTTATTTAACGAATAATATTCAAAAGAAGAAAATGGAAGGTTTTGAGTGGCGATATGCATATTACTTGTGATTCAGAATTGAGGACGAGATCCTCACGTTTTGATATGATTTGGTATGTTTAAACCGGGCTACGAGCTGCGGTGGAAGTTATGTAAGGATGAGATCCTTGTGGTGAAAATTCTTGTGTTTAAATTCTCCCGTGTGAATCAAAATTTTACTATAGTACTGATAGAGAGTCATGTCTGTTAGGCTTATTCAACAATTTATGTGTGAAATAATGATAATAATCATAATAATGAATGAATAACTAATAATAAAAGTAATACTAATAATAAGTAAATAAATAAATAAATAAATTAATTAACTAACCGTGCATAATTTGCCAAATTCGTGTTATAATTATTGAGCCTTGACCTACGAGGTATGTGCCCGCCCGGGTGGCGTTAAATGAGACACGTTAATTCGGGTATATAACTATGAGGCCTTCGTGAATCGCATTTCGTTATCAGTGTTGTGAAGGTTTGAAAGGAGATTTTTTCTTTGCTGACGTGAAGCAATTTGATGATTCTGTAAGTGACTGTGAACAACTATTAAGAAACATAATGAGCTGAAAGGATGTTCCATTCGAATGGTCAGGCGAGTGTGGGTTGAACTTTCAGAAACTTAAGATTTTCCTTGACTTCAACACCGGTGTTGGTGCTACCATCAGGTTCAGGTTTCTTCCCGGTTTATTGTGACGCTTCCCGGGTTGGACTTGGAGAAGTATTGATGCAAGATGGTAGGGTGATTGTGTATGCGTCTTGTCAGTTGAAAGTCCATGAGAAGAATTACCTTGTTCATGACTTAGAGATGGCAACCATTGTTCATACCTTGAAAGGTTGGAGGCACTACCTTTATGGTGTGCAGTGTGAAGTTTTTACAGACCATCGCAGTCTCCAGTACTTATTCAAGCAGCAAGATCTAAATTTGAGGCAGTGGAGATGGTCAGAGTTGTTAAAAGATTATGATGTCACTATGTTGTATCACCCGGGGAAGGCCAATGTGGTGGACGATGCATTGAGTAGGAAGGCAATGAGTATAGGCAGTCTTGCGTATATTCCAGTTGGCAAGAGACCGTTGGCTTCATATATTCAGACTTTGGAAAATCAGTTCGTGAGGTTGAATATTTCGCCCAACAGTGTTCTAGCTTGTACAGTCGCTCGGTCTTCTTTAATTGAGCGTATCAGAGAGCGGCAGGATGATGACCCGCATTTGATGGTTCTTAGGGACATAGTTCAGCACGGTGGTGCCAAGAAGGGTACAGTTGGTGGAGATGGTGTTTTAAGGATACATGGTCGTATATGTGTGCCAAATGTTGATTGCCTTCGTGAGTTGATCCTTGAGAAGGCTCACAGTTCTAAGTATTCTATTCACCCTGGTGCAGCCAAATGTATCAGGATTTGAAACAACATTATTGGTGGAGAAGGATGAAAAAGGATATTGTTGCTTATGTGGCTCGTTGTTTGAATTGTCAACAAGTGAAGTATGAAAATCAAAGACCCGGAGGTTTACTTCAGCAAATATAGATTCCTGAGTGGAAGTGGGAGTGTATCACTATGGACTTCGTTGTTGAACTCCCACGGACTCAGAGGAAATTTGACGCAGTTTGGATTATTGTGGATAGACTGACTAAATCAGCACACTTCATTCCTGTAACAAGTACTTACACTTCAAAGCGGTTGGCTGAGTTATATATTCGGGAGATAGTTTGCCTTCATGGTGTGCCCGTGTCTATCATTTCTGATCGGGGTACGCAGTTAACTTCGCACTTTTGGAGGGCAGTTCAGTGTGAGTTAGGTACCCGAGTGGAGTTGAGTGCAACATTTCACCCTCAGACTGACGGGCAGTCCGAGCGTACTATTCAGATTTTAGGAGATATGCTCTGCGCTTGTGTTATTGACTTTGGAGGTTCTTGGGATCAGTTCTTGCCGTTAGCGGAGCTTGCCTATAATAATAGTTATCAGTCGAGCATTCAGATGGCTCCTGACGAGGCATTATATGGTAGACAGTGTAGATTGCCAGTTGGAAGATTTGAGCCGGGAGAGGCTCGATTATTTATTACACACTTAGTTCAGGAGGCCTTAGATAAGGTCAAGATTATCCAGGAGAGACTTTGTGCAGATCAGTATAGGCAAAAAAGTTATGTCGATCGTAAGGTTCGTGATGCGGCATTCATGGTTGTGGAGATAGTATTGCTTCGTGTGTCGCCCATGAAGGGTGCTATGAGATTTAGGAAGAAGGGTAAGTTGAGCCCTATGTATATCGGTCCATTTGAGATTCTTGATAGAGTGGGGGAGGTAGCTTATAGGCTTGCGTTGCCTCCAGGGTTATCCTCAGTTCATCCGGTATTCCATGTGTCTATGCTCCAAAAATATCATGGTGACCCGTCCCACGTATTAGATTTCAGCTCTGTCCAGTTGGACAAAGACTTGACTTATGAGGAGGAGCCGGTAGCTATTTTAGATCGGCAGGTTCGTTAGTTAAGATCTAAGAGTTATCCTTCAGTTTGAGTGCAGTGGAGAGGCCAGCCCATTGAGGCAGCTACTTGGGAGTCTGAGACGGACATGCAGAGTAGATATCCACACTTGTTCGCCACTTCAGGTAATTTTCTATGTCCGTTCGAGGACGAACGTGTGTTTTAGAGGTGGAGATTGTGATGACCCAAGGGATCATTTTATAAAATTAGACTCCGTTCTATGCTAAATAGACATAAAAAATTAAAATTAAATACCTCCATGTGCGTGCGCAGTCCAGGCGTGAAACCGGAAAGATTTTATGTGAATATATGAGAAATAGTGATTTTTAAAATTTAAAATTGATAAAAGTTGACTTTGGTCAACATTTTGAGTAAACGGACCCGGATTCGTGTTCCGACGATCCCGAGAGGTCCGTAGTAAAATATGGAACTCGACTATGCCTGAAAATGAATTCCGAGGTCCCAAGCCTTAGGAATCAATTTTTGAAATTAATTGTGTTTGCTAAATGTATATGAATTAAAAAGAATAATGTTTAGAAATCATTGATATCGGGCCTGTATTTTGGTTTCGAAGCCCGGTACAGATTTTTTATGATATTAAAAGGCTAACTATGAAATTTGGTGAAAAACGGAGTTCGTTTGACGTGATTCGGACATACGGTTGAGAAATTATGAACTTTAAGAGTTCTTGTTGAAAATGATGAGTTTTGAGGTTTAATTCATAGTTTTACATGTTATTTTCGCGATTTGATTGCACCAGCAAGTCCGTATGATATTTCTAGACTTGCGTGCATGTTTTGTTTAGAGCTTCGAGGGCTCGGGTGAGTTTCGGATAGGCTACGAGATGTTTTGAACTTAAGAAAAATTGATGGTTTTTCATTTTCTAGTGTCCAGGTCTTTTGTTCTATGCGATCGCATAGGAATGTCCGCGATCACATAGTGTAAAGTCTGAGGTCCCTTTTTGTTCTATGCGATCGCATAGCTATATCCGCGATCGCATAGTGTTAATTTGCTGGGGGTCAACTTTGTTCTATGCGATCGCATAGATTCTTCCGCGATCGCATATTGTTAAATTGCTAGGGGTCAACTTTGTTCTATGCGATCGCATAGAATCTTCCGCGATCGCATAGTGTTAAATTGCTGGAGGTCAACTTTGTTCTATGTGATCACATAGATTCTTCCGCGACCGCATAGCGTTAATTTCAGGGGTATTTTTTTTTTATTCTATGCGATCGCATCCCTTTTTCCGCGATCGCATAGAAGGCCCGCCCAGTCATATAAATACACTGTTAAATCGGGCTGAACCCTTTCTTCTCCAAATTTTCGAGGTTCCAGCACTAAAAACAATTTTTTTTCAACAATCTTCATCCCCAAGTCATAGTGTAATCAATTCCAAACCTTGTTCTTCAATTCCTTACTATTCTGCATCACTTTTAAAGCAAAAACAAAGAAATTGCATGGTAAAAATTGAGGGTTTGGGTAGAATTAGGGAGTATTGTAAAAATCGAATTTTTATATCAAATTAAGGTCGGATTTTAAAACTAATAGCATATTTGGGTTCGTGGGTGAATGTGTAAACGTAATTTGGTCCGAACCCCGAGTTTAGACGAAGCGGGCCCGGGGTCGGGTTTTCACCTTTTTTTAGAAAACTTAGGAAAAATTATATTTTTCAATAAAGTTAGTTCCTTTAGCATTAGTTGATGATATTAAGTTAATCGTGATTAGATTCGAGCAAGTTAGAGGTGAATTCAAAAGGAAAAGTAATAATTGAGCAGTGAGTGGCATGCAGAATTGAGGTAAGTGTGTGGTCTAACTTTGGCTTGAGGGAATAAGACTCCCCACTTGTTTGTTATGTGAAATGCATGGGCGTGGTGTATAGGTGTGGTGAAGAGTATCTATGCACCACCCAAATTGGTTGTTAAACATGATCCCCTTTCCTGTTCCCCACTTATTTGATTATCGTCTTAATTGTTATATGTTCGTTATTGTTTCTATGACTATTTGGCCTTGTTGATTTGTTGTTAGATATTATTGTGACTATTTGGAAAAGAGTATTGGTTGTTTGAGTTTGTTTCCTTGTGATATAAAAATGGTTGAGAGGTTTGACATTGTTTTTACAAAATAAATATTTATATTTGATATTCTTGTTGGTTTCATGGTTGAGAGGATATTGATGAAGTTATGAGAAAAATGCAGTTTATTATTTGCAATTGTGGAGACAAAAATATAGTGTGAAAGGCTTGGCCTAAATTGTGAAACTTATAAATAAATTGATATGATATGTCTGGTGGGAGCGGGTTGCACGCCGCAACAAGGAGTGATAAGGGTGGACAGGTGGGATCGGGTTGCACGTCACAACATGAGTAATAAGGGTGATATTTTAGAGAGGACAGGTGGGAGCGGGTTTCACGCCGCAACAAGGAGCGATACGGGAGGACATTTATATTTTAAGAAAATAAAAATTTTGAAAAGATAAAATGTCTATTTTATTACTCTTTAAATATTTTAGCACTATTTTTATTCAAAGTAAAGTTTGGAACTTTGAAGAGTCATTTGAGAATTGGTTATAGCTGAGTTATTTTACTTTGTTGCAGCACTTATTCATCTATTTTTTTAGATTTCTTTCTGGCTTTATTATTTATTATTGTTATCGATTATATTGTTGAAGTTCCGCCTTAGCCTCGTCACTACTTCGCCGAGGTTAGGCTCGGCACTTGCTCAGTACATGGGGTCGGTTGTATTGATACTACACTCTGTGCTCTTTTGCACAGATCCAGGTACTAGTCAGCAGTAGAAGACTTCAGGACGACCACCGATTCATTTGGAGACACGAGGTACATCTGCCGGCGTTCGCAGATTCCGAGAGTCTTATCCTATCTTTTTACATATTCTGTTTTATATTATTCAGAACAGTTACACTACTTCTTTCAGCCATTATTTGTAGTATTCTTTAGTATTTCGTGGATTGTGACACCAGACCCTGGGGTAGTCTTAGAGTTATTTATATAATTAGTTCGTGGTTTGTTTTTATTAGTTGGTTATTATTCTTATTCTTATTTTATTGTTGTTGGGAATTATTCTAATTAAGCTCATTTGGAATTTATTTATTTATGCTTAAGTAATTAATTAAGAAAATAAATTATTCGATTTCTAACATTGGCTTGCCTAGCAAGTGTGGTGTTAGGCTCCATCACGATCACTAAGGTTGGGAATTTGTGTCGTGACACCGGTACTCCAAGATGCTCTGGTCCGTCTAGTGGGCCTCATAGAGAGTGTCGCTCAAGCAGGTTTACTTCCTACAACACCAGCCGTCTCTTAGGCTGGGGGAGGATCCCAGAGTCCTGCTACTCGCCCTCCGGAGCAGCTGGCTTCTCAGTTTTAGACTCCAGTAGCTCAGACAGCTGGGGTAGTTCAGCCGGGCGCTGTGGCTCAGACCGGTGATGGAGCATCTATGTCTGATGATGCTTTGTGGACGTTGGACAGGTTCACCAAACTTTTTACTACTACTACTTATGGCGGTGCATCTTCAGAGGATCCCCAGGACTATTTGGATAGTTGTCACGAGGTTCTACAGAACATGGGGATAGTGGAGACCAATGGGGTCAACTTTGCTACTTTTCGTCTGTCAAGTCTCGCCAATGGGCTTAGTTCTTTGAGCTATTTTTGGAGAAGTTTCTTCCTATCACTCAGAGAGAGGATTATCGGAGGCAGTTTGAGCGTCTCCAAGAAGGTTCTATGACCGTCACTCAGTATGAGACTAGATTCATTATTATGATACTTCCTACCGACCGAGAGAGGGTGAGGAGGTTTATTGAGGAACTAGCTCAGCCGATCAAATTGCAGATGGTTAGAGAGACAGGGAGTGATATTTCTTTCCATGATGCAACCAATGTGGCCAGACGAGTTGAGATGGTTCTATTACAGAGGAGTGGTCAGGGGTCTGACAAGAGGCCCTGTCATTTTGGCAGGTTCAGTGGTGCCTCATCTGGAGGCAGGGATTCTTTTGGTAAGGGCCATCTTCCTAGGCCGTTTCATTTCGCACTTCAGGTTTCTTGCACTGCTCTAGGTGGTCGTGGTTCTCATATGCAGTACTCTGATCAGTTGCCCTACAGTGCACCACCAGCTCCTATTAGTGCACAGCCGCTCCAAAGTTTTCAGGGTGGTTACTTAAGTCGTCAGGGTCAGTTTCAGGGCCAGCAGTCTCAGTAGCCAAGATCTTGTTATACTTTTGGTGGTTCCGGGCACATTGCTAGATTTTTCCCTCGAGCCTCGAGCAGTTCTCAGCACTAGGGCTCTCGTGCCATGGTTCCAGCACCAGGTGTTTCACCACCCGCTCAGCCAGCCAGAGGTGGGGGTCGAGGTGTTAGAGGTGGAGGTCAGGTAGTTAGAGGTGGAGGCCAGGCTACTAGAGGTAGAGGTCAACCAGCAAGAGGCTATCCCAGGGATGTAGTTCATATTGGTGGGGCCCAGCCCCGATGTTATGCTATTCCATCCAGACCTGAGGCTGAGGCCTCTGATGCAGTTATCACAGGTATGGTTTCAGTTTGCAACAGGGATATTTTGGTTTTATTTGATCCAGGGTCCACATATTCCTATGTGTCATCTTATTTTGCTCCTTATTTGGTTATGCCTCGTGATTCTCTAAGTACTCCTATATATGTGTCTACACCGGTGGGTAATTCTATTATGGTAGATCATGTCTACCGTTCGTTTGTAGTGGTTATTGTTGATCTTGAGATCAGTGTAGATCTCCTACTCCTTGATATGGTAGATTTTGATGTCATTTTGGGGATGGATTGGTTGTCGCCCTATGATGCCATATTGGATTGTTATGCCAAGAACATGACCTTAGCATTGCTGGGGCTGCCTCGACTGGAGTGAAGAGGGACTCCTGGTCATTCTTCCAGTAGGGTTATCTCATATATGAAGGTTCGGTGTATGGTCGAGAAGGGGTGTTTGGCCTATTTGGCTTATGTTCGTGATTCTATTGCCGAGGTTCTTTATATGGATTATGTGTCCGTTGTCCGTGAATTTCCAGAGTTGTTTCCTGCAGACCTGCCGGGTATGCCACTCAACAGGGATATTGATTTTTGCATTGATTTGGCTCCGGGCACTCAGCCCATTTCTATCTCGCCATATCGTATGGCCCTGCTAGAGTTGAAGGAGTTGAAAGAACAGTTGCGGGATTTTCTTGATAAAGGCTTTATTTGGACTATTGTCTCACCTTGGGGCGCGCCGACGTTGTTTGTTAAGAAGAAGGACGGATCAATGAGGATGTTCATAGATTATCGGCAATTGAACCAGGTTACCATCAAGAACAAGTATCCATTGCCGAGGATTGATGTTTTGTTTGATCAGCTTCAGGATGCCAAGGTATTTTCGAAGATTGATTTGCGATTTGGCTACCATCAGTTGAGGATTAGGGAATCCGATGTCCCTAAGACATCTTTTCGCACTCAGTACGGGCATTATGAGTTCTTAGTGATGTCATTCGTGTTGACAAATGCACCAGCAACTTTCATGGACTGGATGAACCGAGTGCTCAGGCCTTATTTGGATTCCTTCATTGATGATATTCTGATTTATTCCCGTAGCCGGTAGGATCATGAGCAGCACCTTCGAGTCATTCTCCAGACTCTGAAGGACATTCAGTTATATGCTAAGTTTTCGAAATGTGAGTTTTGGTTGAGTTCAGTTGCATTCCTGGGTCATGTTGTATCAGCAGAGGGTATTCAGGTGGATCCTAAGAATATTTCAGCAGTCAAGGATTGGCCTAGACCCACATCAACCACAGAGATCCGGAGTTTCTTGGGTTTGGCGGGCTATTACCTTCGGTTCGTGGAGGGATTTTCGTCTATTGCAGCCCCGATGACCAGGTTGACCTAGAAGGGTGCGCAGTTCAGGTGGCCAGATGAGTGTGAGGCAAGCTTCAGAAGCTCAAGACAGCTTTGACTACAACTCCGATGTTGGTTTTGCCCACAAGTTCAGGGCCATATATTGTGTATTGTGATGTATCTCGTATCGGACTTGGTGCGGTGTTGATGCAGGATGGCAAGGTTATTGCATATGCTTTGGGACAGTTGAAGATCCACGAGAAGAATTATCCAGTTCATGATTTGGAGCTAGCAGCCATTGTTCACGCGCTGAAGATTTGGAGGCATTATCTATATGGCGTGTCATGTGAGGTGTTCAGGGATCACAAGAGTTTGCAATACTTGTTCAAGAAAAAAGAGTTGAATTTGAGGCAGAGGAGATGGTTGGAGCTGTTGAAAGATTATGACATCACCATCTTGTATCATCCGGGGAAAGCCAATGTGGTGGCCGATACTTTGAGTAGGAAGTCAACTAGTATGGGTAGCCTTGTATATATTATGGTCGGGGAGAGACCGCTTGCTTTGGATGTTTAGGCTTTAGCAAATCTTTTCATGAGATTGGATGTTTCTGAGCTCAACCGTGTTCTATCTTATACAGTTGCTCGTTCTTCATTATTTGATCATATTTGATATCGGCAGTATGATGATCCTCATCTACTTTTCCTTAGGGACACGGTGCGGCACGGTGTTGCCAAGTAGGTCACAGTTGGTGATGATGGAGTTTTACGGATGCAGGGTCGTATTTGTGTTCCCAATGTGGATGGACTTCGTGAGTTGATTTTGGAGAAGACCCATAGTTCTCGGTACTCCATTCATCCGGGCGCTGCAAAGACGTATCAGGATTTGCGGCAACATTATTGGTGAAAGAGGATGAAGAAGGATATTGTGGTGTATGTAGCTCGGTGTTTGAATTGTCAGCAGGTAAAATACGAGCATCAGAGACCTGGTGGATTGTTGCAGCAGATTGAGATCCCTGAGTGGAAGTGGAAGAGTATCACCATGGATTTCGTTGTTGGACTCCCACAGACTCGGAGGAAGTTCGATGCAGTATGGATTATTGTGGATAGGCTGAACAAGTCAGCGAATTTCATTCCTGTGGCAGTTTCCTATTCTACGGAGAGATTGGCAGAGATCTACATTAGGGAGATTGTTCGTCTTCATGGTGTGCCCGTGTCTATTATTTCTGATCGAGGTACGCAGTTTACCTCGCATTTCTGGAGGGCAGTTCAATGTGGGGCACGCGGGTTGAGTTGAGCATAACGTTTCATCCTCAGACGGACGAACAATCCGAGCGTACTACTCAGATTTTGGAGGATATGCTACGAGCCTGTGTCATTGACTTTGGAGGTTCTTGGGATCAATTCTTTCCATTAGCTGAGTTTTCCTACAACAACATCTATCAGTCAAGCATTCAGATGGCTCCCTATGAGGCACTATATGGTAGGCGGTGTCGGTCGCCGGTTGGGTGGTTTGAGCCGGGAGAGGCTCGGTTGTTGGGTACAGACCTAGTGCATGATGCCTTGGCTAAGGTTAAGATCATTCAGGATAGACTTCGTACAACTCAGTCCAGGCAGGAGAGTTATGCCGACCGCAGAGTTCGTGATGTGGTATTCATGGCCGGAGAGCGGGTGTTGCTTCGGGTGTCGCCTATGAAGAGCGTGATGATATTTGGGAAG
Organism: Nicotiana undulata; assembly: GCA_005239495.1. Lineage (NCBI taxonomy): Eukaryota > Viridiplantae > Streptophyta > Magnoliopsida > Solanales > Solanaceae > Nicotiana > Nicotiana undulata. The sequence continues at coordinate 48,941 of ML297792.1, forward strand.
AAGGGAAAGCTAAGCCCTAGGTACATCGGTCCTTTTGAGATCCTTGATAAAGTGGGAGAGGTGTCTTACAGACTTGCGTTGCCACCTAATTTATCAGTTGTGCATCGAGTGTTTCATGTGTCTATGCTTCGAAAGTATCATGACGATCCATACCATGTGTTAAACTTTAGCAGTGTCCAGTTGGACAAGGATTTGACCTATGAGGAGGAGCCGGTAGCTATTCTAGACCGGCAGGTTCGTCAGTTGAGATCGAAGAGTTATCCTTCGGTTCGTGTTCAGTGGAGAGGTCAGCCTGCCGAGGCAGCTACCTGGGAGTCCGAGTCCGATATGCCGGTATCCCTTTTTCCCCGATTCAGGTACTTTTCTATGTCCGTTTGAGGACGAGCGTTTGTTTTAGAGGTGGAGAATGTAATGACCCAAAAAGTCATCTCTCATTTTATAAGTCAAAACTGTGTTCCGAGGCCTTGAAAACCTCTTTTTATCTTACCTCATTTTGCGTGCGCAGCCCGGGCATATATCCGGGAAGCTTTTGTATGAAAAACTGAGAAAAATGCTAATTTTGCCTTTAAATTTAAGTTGACTTCGGTCAACATTTTGGGTAAATGGACCCGGACCCAGACCCGTGATTGGACGGTCCTAGAGGGTCCGTAGAAAAATATGGGACTTGGGAGTATCCCCGGAATTGAATTCCGAGGTCCCAAGCCCGAGAAATGAATTTTTGAAAGAAATTGTTTAACTGAAATTATAAGTGTTTTTGGAAATTTGGCTATATTTGAAATTTATAGTATCAGACTCGTATTTAGATTCCGGAGCCCGGTACAGGTTTAATATGATATTTGAGTTGTGCCTGTAAAATTTGGTAAGAAACGGAGGTCATTTGACGTGATTCAGACCCTTAGTTGTATAAATTGAAACGTTGAAAGTTCTTGAGATTTTCTTTGATTTTAATGCTAAATTCATTGTTTAAGATGTTATTTTGGCGATTTGATCACACGAGTAAGTCCATAGGATGTTGTTTGGGTTGTGTGCATGTTTGGTTCGGAGCCTCGAGGGCTCGGTGAGTTTCGGATAGGCATCAGGGTGTTTCGGACTTAGAAAATCTGGTATGAGATGGATGTACCTGTGTCTGTGATTTTACACTATGCGAACGCGTGGTAACGCACGTGAACGCGAAGAGAAATGGGGAAGGGCTTGGGTTACTCTATGCGAACGCATAGACCACGACGCGAACGCGGAGAACTGGGAAGGGGGCTCTACGCGAACGCGTCTGGTCACTCGCGAACACACATCATTAGATAGGAACTGGGGGATGGGTCAATACCCTATGCAAACGCGTCCAAAGGCACGCGAACGCGAAGGCCAATGGGGCCAGTTCTATGCGAATGCAAAAGACCTTCCACGAACACGTAGAAGGTCTGTCCAGGGGTTTAAAACAATAACAAAAACGGGAATAAGCCATGTTTTCATATCTTCTTCCGCAGAATCCGACCTTGGGAGATTTTTGAAGAGGGATTTCATCACCAAATCATAGGTTTGTGTTCTTAAACTCATTTTCTTCATTTTTCATTAATACCCATTAGATTTCTAGGCCTAAATCTTGTTCTTTAAGAGAAAAAATTAGGGATTTTAGGCGAATTAGGGATTTTACAAATTTGGAAATTTAGTTCGATTAGGGTCGGATTCCGAAACTAAGTACATATTCGGGCTCGTGGGTGAATGGGTGATCGGGTTTTGGTCCGAACCTCGTGTTTTGACCAAGCGGACCCGGGGTCGATTTTTGACTTTTTGGGAAGAATGATAGAAAACCTATAATTAAGCATTGGGGTTGAATTATTTAGCATTTATTGATATTGTTAAGTTAATTATGTCTAGATACAATTGAATTGGAGGCGAATTCTAAAGGGAAAGCGGTAATTGAGGCTTGAGTTTGGTCGTGGAATTCGAGGTAAGTGTTTGGCTTAACTTTAGCTTGAGGGAATAAGTATTGTATCTTATTTGCTACATGTTAGTGTTATGTTCAACATATAGGTGTGGTGACTGAGTATATATACGTTGGAGTCAATCATGCCCGTGAGTCGAATATTGTGATTTATGTGATTTTTCATTAAGAATTACTTGAGTATAACTTGATAATTATCCATGTTGGTGGTATTTCCTTGGTATTGATCATTGTTGAGTATTGGTTCAAGTTGAGAATTACTACGTGAAGTTAAGTAATTAAGTGATATTGGTTATAGTTGTTTCCCTTGTCAGGATGATGTTGATTCTACTGTTGTCTCCCTTGACGGGACGTTATGACTTTATTATTGTTATTTATATTGTTGAGTTCCTTGTCGGATTTTTGTTATTGATTTGTTTGGGTGAGGAAGAGTGTAAATCACGAATGGTGATGGCGTGTATGATGTTGTGAGGATGAGAGTAAAAGCACGAAGGGTGATGCCGTGCCATATTATGAACTTAAAATCACGAAGGGTGATGCCGTGCCATTCCTATTGATTTATGGTGAGGATAAGAGTAAAAGAACGAAGGGTGATGCCATGCATTCTATTTATTATTTGGTGAGGACAAGAGTAAAAGCACGAAGGGTGATGTCGTGCATATGTTTTTGTGTTACTATTTCTGTTGTTTAAATTGATATTTAATTATTTTTTTACTTCGTTATTTCCATTATTTAATATTCCCTCTCCTCAGAATGTTTCCCCTTTCCTTTGAATTTAGCTGCTTATTTCTTGTTATTATTATTGTTCTCGTATATAAACTACACAGGTTTATTTGGTTGTCGTGCCCTAGCCTCATCACTACTTCGCCGAAGTTAGGCTCGACACTTACTGAGTACATGGGGTCGGTTGTACTGATGGTACACTCTGCACTTTTTGTGAAGATCCCGGTACTGGACCCTTTGGACCATAGATAGAGGAGGATGCCTTCAGTCCAGTGGAGATTCCGAGGTAGTCCTGCAGACGACCGCAGGCCTTGACGTCCCCTTTTATCCTATTTCCTTTTGTTCTGCTCTTAATTACTTCCGAGGCAGATGCATATTTACTTTTGTTCGACCTTTATATGTAGTATTTGTAGACAGTCTGTGGAATTGTGACATCAATTCTGGGTGTAGTTATTATAATTTTGTAATGATACTTACTTAAGTTGTTTGACTTTGTTTCTTTCGCACTTTCATTTCCGTAGATTTTGTATATCACTTGCTAACTGTCAAAAATAAAGGAATAAGGTAATAATCATTAACGTTGGCTTGCCTGGCGGGTTCAATGTTAGGCGCCATCACAGTCCCGATGATGGAAAATTCGGGTCGTGAAAGGTGAGCACCTATATAGGTTGATGAGATAAAGCCAAAAAGAAAATATGAAAGAATTTCAATTAAAAAAATATAAATAAAGTTATTATGTAGACGATTTCAATTTAAACTCATCCTTTCATAGCAAAATAAATTAACTTTGTAACAAAAGAAAGAAAGACATCAAATATAAGATAAAAGAAAATAAATATTGAAAAACTGTATGAAATATCTAAAAACTAGAAATAAGAGATGACAACGAATTTCTTCTTCTGTTTCATCTTTGTTGAGTATAAAATTTTTGGAAGTTGATCTCATTGATTTCAAATATTTTTTTCAACTCAAATACATAGATTATAAGATAAGGATATCTTAGGATATATATATATTTTTAATTTACATTGTGTGTCATTTTTAAAAAATCACTATTACTCACAAATAGTTATGATATTCGAATCTTTGAGTAGTATACATTGAGGTAAGCCAGGAATGGTGTCGAGAAAAAATTACTTGGAAATTTTAAGACAACATATGTAATGTTATATAATAACAATCAACTAATTTAACATTTAATGATTCAAAGAATAATTTTTTTATATATATATAGGGTATTCAAAATTCAAAATCAACGACTAAAGATATCGATAAACTCAAAATGGAGTCATACTGAAATAAGTGTCACCGACAAATGAATCATTTATATTTTTATATAGCCGAATAAAGTGGATTTTATATTAAGGATAATATCTTCACTTGCATTATTATAAAGAAAATCATTATTGAAAAAATATAAAGTTTTAGAAATTGAAATTTCAAAATAGAAATATTTTCTGAAAGATAACAGCATATCAAATAAGAGTTCAAGTCGTAGTAATGTAAGTGAAAATATTATCCTTAATTCAAAACTCATTTTAGTCGACCATCTAAAAATTTAAAAATTCTTTAACCCAATAATTTGTTTTTCAGTATGACTCCATTTTGGTACTTAACATTAACCATGTTAAATATCTGAGTTATTCTTTTGTTATATGTGAATAACCTTAAAATTAAACCTTCTAGATAATTACAGATAAGCGCGAGATATAATTAAGAAACACTACAAATAAAAAACTAACATTTTCTCAAATCTCGTAATGATAATTTTATTTTTGCAACATTCTTATTAGTGTCATTGGAACCTAAAAATTGCCACAAAGAGAAATAATAACTCGTGTTTATGACAAAGCACAAAATGTGACACAATATGAACGATTCTTTGGTAACGACATGACTCTTTAATCTTTTGGCTTTATCTCATCAACCTAAATAGGTGCTCACCCAATCACTTAAATTAAAAAAAATATTGAATGTGCAATTTACATACAATCCATATATAATATGTGTATCATTGTGTTGCCGGTATATCATTATGTATATTAGTTATAAAAAGTAAACAATAAATCTGGCTGGTAAATGTCACGACCCGAATTAACCCTCAACTCACGGTCTCGTGACGGCACCTAGTCTCTACGATTAGGTAAGCCTAAATTTGTGAAAAATAAGACAAAATAATAACAGAAACAGTAGAGAAGAAGTAATACTATAAAATTTAGTCGCTCGGCATCTACAACTTTTACTTTCCCAAAACCCGAAATGTCACAAATCACAAGCTCCGTACTACTATAGCTCTATACAAAGGAATGAGGAAAAATGTATATATGTATCTATATCTCCTATGTCTACACTAGAGTAGGAAGGGGACTCGTGATATTCTGCGGACGCGGCAGAATTTACCTCGCGGTCTCCTGAGCAGCTTCTAAGATGCGCCTAGCCACGGTACTGTGTGCTGGTACCTGGATCTGCATATGGGGAAAACATGCGCAGGAAAGGGCGTGAGTACTCCACATTCGGTCCGTAATCCCAATTTAAATATGCAATGCAGAAGTCTATCGGATACGGTTTAATTAAACAGTTCAAGAAAACAATAGGCAAGAATAAGGTAAAACTACCTAAGCAGGGTGCAATTAGTGGCAAATAAGAGGAATTCAAGTAAGGGCAGGTAGGCATGCTTATTCCTACGCTAACTACTCAGTTATAACATGAAGCAGTAATATAGGAATGAAAATGAGTTATGTCATGCAAGGAAAAGTGGAATTTTAGCAGCAATGACCCGTGTACGCACTCGTCACCTCACGTACACGGCGTCCACATAACGAAATCAGTATAAAAATGCCTAAGGGGAAGTCCCCAACACAGAGTTAGGCAAGCCACTTACCTTGATTGCGCTAATCAGTTCAATACCACGCTCTTGCCACGAGTATCCAACTTCGGATGGCCCAAATCTAATCAATACGATTGCATAATGTAAGTATCCCTTCAAGGAAACAAAAAACTAATAAGTTCAAAGCTAATACGCGAAATTAGGAAATTCGCCCAAAAAGTCCCCCGGGCCCACGTCTCGGAATCGGGTAAAAATTATATTTTCTGGACATCATTCACTCGCGAGTCTAACCATATAAGAATCTCTCAATTTGGAGGTCAAACACCCAATCAAAACTCAATAATTTGGTCTAAGAAGTTCATCCCATTTTTCCCATTTTCTACCCAAAATATTCGAAATTAAAGGTGGGATTTAAGATTGGAATCATGGAAATTGATCTATAATGAATAGAAATCACTTACCCAAGTTACCCAGGTGCAAAAGCCATCAAAAATCGCCCTTCACGAGATCTCAAATTCAAAAATGGTGAAAATAACATAAATCCTCGGATTTGGGTCTTTAAAAGACTGCCGAGGTATTTGTTATATGCGATCGCGGACGTACAGTCGCGATCGCGATGAGTAATCTCACACGCGCCCAGAATTCCTCTTACGTGAACGCAACTATGTGTCTGCGATCGTGGACCTTCACGATTCAGAGCTACGCGATCGCGGTTGGGGCCATGCGACCGCGTAGAACAATTATTGAAACTCCCTCAGACCAAGGATACTCTACGCGATCGCGATCCAGGTCATATGATCGCGAAGGCCAAGATTCCAACACACTGCGATCGCGGACCTCTTCTTGCGATCGCAGAGAACAAATCGCAGACCTCCCACGCTTACTTTATGCGATCGCTGAGGGTCTCTTGCGATCGCTATTAACAAAAAGTTGCTGATGAAAAACCAGCAAAACCAGCAAAGACTTAGGCCAAAATATGCCCGTTTGAACACCCGAAACACACCCGATGCCGAATCATAACATTAGAATCATCAAATATGCATAGATTCAAGCCTAAGAACTTATGAAATTTCTAAAATTCACACTCGATGCCGAATCACGTCAAAACTCATCTGAATGACCTCAAATTTTGCACACAGGTAGGACTGGCAGGTGGGCCGGGCCCGCAGGACAAACGGGCCGGCCCACGAGGAGTCCAGGCTTGGGGGGCCTTAGGCCCTTGGGGGGCGGGTCTTCAATTTGGACCCGTGAGCCCGGGTCCGTTTAGACCGGGCCTGGGCCGGGCCAAGCGGGCCCAACGATCAAAATTCAAAAAAAAAAATTAAAAAAAAATGGCCAACGGCCAGATTTTTAAAATCTAGCCGTTTGAGCCTCAAAAGAGCCGTTTGGCATGTTTAAAAAATAGCTAAATGGCCCCCAAACTTTGTTTTAACCCCAAACTTTTTATAATTACACTTTTTCCCTTTTCTCAACTATAAATACCCCCTCATTCTTTCATATTTACTCACAAAATCATCAATCTCTCTCTAATTTTCTTCTATTATTGCTTACTTTATTATTGCAAATTGTGAAAAATTGTGAAGTTGGTGAATTGAAGTATTCAAGTCTTCAACATTATACAATTTTCAAGAAGTTGTCGTCAATTCGGTAAACTCGTTCCAACTCTTAAGTTTTGTTTGTTTAATTTGTTTTCCTTATATTTGTTTAATTTATTTTCCTTATAATTAATATGGACTTTTCTTTGAAAAAAATGTTTGGTGGTAAGGGTAAATCTAAAATTGGTGAATCTAGTAGGCAAGCTACTACTACTCCCCCGGCTCCCCGACGTAGACATGTTACCCGTCCTCCCCCACCTATTATTCTTGATAGTGATAACCCTTGTTTTCAATTTACCGATAGTCAGTTTATACATGATCTTACACCAGGTTCACAATTAAATGATGAACATATGAATTCTCTTTATGGTAATCCACCTATCTATGAAAATGATGAGGAAAATGATGATTCAGATGAAACTCAACCCGATTTAGGTGATACACTTACTAGTCCTGTTATTAACCAAACTGATAATAATCCAAATGATGCCTCGGATGACCCTCCTGTAGTAACCCCTACTTTTAATAGACAACGTGGTAAACGGGCCGAAACATTTCTTGTTTGGCATTTTTTTACTCAACTAAAAGATCAAAATAATGGCAGTTTCAATGATAATGCTAAGACAGTTAAGTTTATTGCTAAGACAGTTCATGATATTTGTAGATGTTTTTGCATTACAGATAAAATAATGGCAGTTTCAATGGATAATGCTTCTAGTAACACTAATGCTATAGGCTATCTTACAACTACACTAAGTCCTGCATTTAGTAATATTTTCCATGTTAGATGTATTTGTCACATTTACCATTTAATTGTCGGTGATGGTTTGAAAACTTTAAATGCTGAAATTGCAAAGGTTAAATTCGCTCTTCATTGGCTTTTTTATGCAAACCGTAGAAGTAGAGTTAGAGAATATTATAAAAAATGTGATGAATTTGGCCTTAGATAAAGAAAGGTTCCTAAACCTTGTCCGACTAGATGGAATTACTTGTATGAAAGTTTAGTTGTTGCATATGAATATAGAAACCCAATAAGCGCAACGTATACTGCTCGTGTTGGTGGTGATGACGACGATGATGATGATCACCTTACAAATCAGGATTGGGCTAATGTTAAAATTCTTCTAGATTTTTTAGAACATTTTCATGTTGCTACAAATGAATTATCTGGGCAATATTATGCTACTATTTTAACTGTTTAGTTTATATTTCAGCACTTGCAGAATTATTTACTCAATTTTCAGAGGGTGGGGTAGTTTACCAAAATGCTATTAGTGATATGAAAATTAAGTTTAAAAAATATTTTTTCCCAATCCCCCTTCTTTATGGTATTGCAACCATGTTAAATCCTACCATGAAATTAGGAGGTCCTCACTATTGGTATAGTACTATTTATAATGCTTTACCTCTTTCACCTGAGGAATTTGGTACACTTAAAGATGAAAAAGAGTCAATTAAAATAAATGCTCAAACAATTTATAATGCTTATCAAGTAGCATTAGATCATGCTAGACCAAATGTTCCAACTCCTACCTCGTCTAGCTCGCAGGTTCCTAAAAGATCTGCGGGGCTAAAAGCACTTAGTTCTTGGACGGGGTTCAGGGGTTCTCAAGGTGATAATATTGGTGATAGTTCACAACTAAATGAGCTTCAAGTTTATTTGTCGTATGGACTTGAATCAGAGAACCCAGACGGCACCTTCAATGTTTTGGAATGGTGGAAGGACAAAGAAAAACACTTTCCGGTTCTTTCAAGGATGGCTCGAGATATTTTAAGTATTCAAGCTTCAACAGTGGCATCGGAGAGCGCTTTCAGCCAAGCGAGACTTCAAATCGGTGATCATAGAGCGTCTATGAGGGAGAGCTTAGAAAAATCAGTACTCTTCAGAGATTGGATCCGGTCGGAAAGAAGAAATTTTGGACTTGCTGAATCACAACCGGATATAGACGAAGCTTATGAAGAAATGCTAGCGGAACTTGCGGAGGATACTGCTTCCCCCGGAAGCAGTGATGAACAAGCTTCTTTTCCGCCACCACCAACGAAAATTCCCCCCAACCTTGAAGGATTTATGAAATCTGTTAGAGATACTATGTAGATTAATATGTAACTTGTATTTTGGCACATCTTGATTAGTTTTTTT
>ML297792.1:59994-84880 GCA_005239495.1 Nicotiana undulata
AAAAAAAAAAAAAAAAATAGCCCGGACCCGTTTAGGCCCGTTTGGCCCGCGGGCCCGTCTCGCTTAGCCCGGGCCCATGTGGCTTAGGCCCGTAGGGGCCGGTTCCACTCATATAGCCCGTTTAGCCCGGGCCCGCATAGCCTAGGCCCGTTTAGCCCGGCCCACTTGGCCCGTTTGGCCCGGGCCCAGCCCGTTAGCCACCCTTACACACAGGTCATAAATGACATTACGGACCTGCTGTCGCTTTCGGAATTCCATTCCGAGCCCGGTACCAAAATTTTACCTATCGGCCGAAATCGCCAAAATTCTAACTTTCGCCAATTCAAGCCTAAATCTACAACTGACCCCGAAAACACATTCTGAATACGCTCCTAACTTCGAAATCACCCAAAGGAGCTAACGGAGTCGATGAAATTCCATTCCGGATCCGTCTTCACACAGTTCTAGCTACGACCTAATTTCAAAAAGCTAAAATCCACATTTAAGGACTATGTATCCAAAATCACTCCAGATTTCACCACTCAACGCTCCGACAAGTTCCAATAGCATAATTAGATATGGGAGAAGCAGTTATTAGGGGATCGCGACGCTAACTCTCAAAACGACCGACCGGGTCGTTATAGTAAAAAAATCACGTCATACCAAATTTGTTTTAAAAATATACTTTTTGTTACACTTGAAATATTTGTAGAAATTATCAATTAGAAACCAATATCCCTCTTGTTGAATTCGAGAAAAAAAAACTTTCACATAATCTAATGATTCAAAATTGGTATTCTTCAACAAAAAAAATATTATACACTTGCAATGTTGGCTTGACTGCAACTAAATAAAGAGGTTTCAGCTTATACCATTCAATTCGTAGAAGGTGTAAAATTGAATTAATGATAGCAATTATATAACCAAAGTTTTGTTATATGTTTGATGTCCATTCATGCAAATTGACTCTTCAAACAAACATTATTCAAAAAGAAGAAAAAAATTAAATATTGTCTGATTTTTATGATGTTTCTTTCTCGAGCATGTAGGTTTTATTCGATTTTTAAACCTTTTTTGTTATATGGATAAACATAGATGTGTACCTTATAACAGTGGCGAAGTCAGGAGTTTTTCTTAGGGTGTTCAAACTTAGAAGAAGTAAAAAAAATTCATGACAAAGGGTGTTCAATATATGATATATACCTCTAAAACCTAATATTTTACCTATATATCAGTGTTATTTTCCGATAAAGGGTGGTCAATTGACCACCCTTACCCTAATGTAGCTTCGCCCATGCCTATATATTACAATTATTTAAAAAATGCGCTTTTATTAAATCTAGCTATAGTGTTTTAAAGAACTATAATTATAGGGATTTTAATGTGAAAGGATTTCATAGTTATATGAAGTAGTTTTTTTTTTTTTGCTAGAGGCGAAGTAGATTGAAATAATTGGAAAAGATAACAAAAGTTCCTAACATAATTGCGTATGATCATTAACCGAATTAAGTATGATAACATGATAACTTTTTTTATTTTGATTCAAATTTTTAAAAAAAAAAGTATCTATAAATTCAAAATTATCCTTTAATTCAAATTCGGTTATACACACACACATGTATTTCTATTTGATTAACATAGTTAAATAAAGAATAAAATTACCATATACTATTGATATTTATTAGCTTGTCACTTTGCTTAACCACAACACTTATATATATATATATATATATATATATATATGGGGTAACTTTATTTCTTTAATACAGATATAGATTGCTTAATAAGCTGAAATTTTTTGTCGAATTTATGAGAGAAAATGCTATGTTCAATCAGTAATATAATGTGTTGATAATTTTACGTACATGTTCATGTATGTTATAACTTCTAGTCGTGTAAATGGTTTTGTGAAAATGGAATCTTTTGAAGCAACGCATATTAAATATTTTTAAATATTTTATTCATCATTCAAGTCAATCAATATAATATTGAGAAACTGACACGACCGAAAAAAAAAAAGAGAAAAAGAAAGAAGAGAAGATTAGTGATATCGTGATGCCGCCAATGGCTACAGGACACTTAATTTGGTAAGAAAAATAATTTGGTCTTTCCTTTTCCTTAATTTGGAAAGAAAAATAAAATTTGGTAAGAAAAATAAAATTCTTTGAAATTACGGGTGTGTTTGGTATGACGAAAAATGTTTTCCGTGGAAAATAAGTATTAATCTTATTTATTTTCCGGTGTTTGGTATGCAAGTCAAGGAAAACATTTTCTCAATAGTATTCATAAATAATTTTGATACAATAAACATGAAGCCATAAACTTTCGAACCAATAACTTTCCGAACCCACAAATTTCATAAACTTCTGAACCGCAAATTTTTCGAAACCGCGAAATTTCGAACTCGTAAACTTAATAATTTCTAAACCCGTAAACTTCGAAACACCTAAACCTCCGAACTCATAACTTTGGAACTTGTAAAATTTTGAGCCTGTAAACCGAAAGATGAAAAAAGTAAAACTGAAAATATATTTAAAAAAATATTTTTTCCCGGGGGTGGGGTGCAGAAAAAAAAATTAAAAATTACAAAAAAGTAAAAATTTCTTGTGCGGGAGTGGGGGCAGGGGGTGGGGGGAGGAGAGTGCAGAAAAAAAAATAGAAATTTAAAAATTATAAAAATAGTAAAAAAAAAAAAAATCTTTTGCGGGATTGGGGGTAGGGGGTGGGGGGGTAGGGAGGGGTGCACAAAATAAATTAGAAATTTTAAAATAAATAAAAAAAAGTAAAAATAAATTTTTATTTTTTGGGGTGGTGGGGTAGGGTGGGGTGAGGTGAGTGAGTTGGTGAGACTAAGAAATATGGTGGGGAATGTTGAGAAGGGGTTTTGGAAAATGTTTTCCCCTCCTCTTGACAGGGAATATTTTTCTTTAATTGAAAAAAAATAAGTTGATGAGGAAAATATTTAAGCCAATCAAACATAAAAAAATTAGAAAATATTTTCTGAAAAATATTTTCCTTCGTACCAAACACACCCTACGTCAACCTAAATTGGTTTTTCCTTTTCCTTATCAACAGCAAATTAACCTTTCTTGTAATAATGTTTACTAATATAAGGCCGACATCTAATTAATAATTTTGACCCGTATCTCTTTCCAATCCGACCCGGACCCTTCCTCAACCCAATGGCTCCACCACGGCACCACGAAACCCTCAAATAAATTTCAAAACTTCAAAATCCCAAATTCATCAACCAAAAACTGTATTAATTGAACAATTCAAAGATATAATAGCAATGGCGTCACAGAAGAAAGAATCGGAGGCAATCGCTCTGCTATTTATCTACGGCGACGAGGATGACGATATGGAAGAACAAGAAGAAGAAGAATACCGACCTGAATCCCAAAACGTCTCCGTTTCAACTGATCAAATCGAAATTTCCTCAGAACCTGTTATGGACGTTCCTGTAGAAGAAGAACAAATAGAAGAAACAGATCTGTTGGAGAAATGGCTGCCTCATCCACCAAAGGAGAAGTGTTCAGACGAATTGCAAGAAAAGATTAGTAAATTACTTGTTCTAATGAAGACTACTGGCAGAAGCTTTAATGCAGAATTACGCAACAGAAAGGAGTATAGGAATCCAGATTTGTTGCTACATACAGTGAATTCTCAAGAAATTGACCCGATCGGATCTCGCTTCGATAAATCCGTATTTGATCCGCATGGATATGATAAAACTGACTTCTACGATGCAATATGAAAGTCATTGGAAGAATTTTCAATACAAAAATTGCGCAGAGTAAATTTTATTAGTCTTCTTTTTGCCCTTAAAGAAAAACCCTTCTAGCTAGTAATAGATGATATAACGTTTATTAATTGCTTTGAAAAATATGAGTTTTTTTTTCTTCTTCTTATTGTGATACAAAATTTTATTTAGCTCCAAATGTATTTAATTTTCAGCTAAATGCATCCAGAACAGGCAGTTTACTTCATATCTGGAATTGGTAATGCATTAAAATGAAAAACTGAAATCACACACAATTGCTTCTTCAAGGATACAATTTGATGTTGCAAATTATAGAAACGCCTCATTTCTCCTTCAGGGATATTAAATAAGGAATAAATGATAATCTATAGCTCTTGTGACGACCCGACCGGTCGTTTCGGGAATTTATGTTCCGTTCAGTGGTGTAAAGTCATAATGACCTGCGTGCGTGGTTAGATTCAGTTACCGGGTAATTCGGAGTCGAATTGAAAGAAAAATTTCAGTTCTGGAAGCTTAAGTGATGAAAGTTGACAAGAGGTTTGACTTTTGTGTAACCGACATCAGAATGAGTTTTGGTTAATGTCAACAGCTTCGTATGACGATTTTGGACTTAGGCGCGTGTCCGGAGTTGGCTTTGGAGGTCCGTAGAGTAATTTGAGGTAATTTGGCGAAAATTAAAATTTCGGCGATTTCGGCCGATAAGTAAAATTTTGGTATCGGGCTCGGAATGGAATTCCGAGAGTGGATGCAGGTCTGTGGTGTCAATTGTGACTTGTCTGCAAAATTGTAAGTCCTTCCGGATTAATTTGATATGTTTCGGCGCAAAATATAAAAATTGGAAGATTTGAAAACTCATAATTCGATTCATGGCGCAATTCAAAATTTTAGTGTTGTTTATCGCGGTTTAAAGCCTCGACTAAATTCGTATTGTATTTTGGAATATGTTGGTATGTTTTGTTAAAGTCCCAAGGGCCTCGGGTGGATTTCGGACGGTTAACGGACTAATTCCGGACTTGAAGAAGCTGCTGAAAATCTGCTGCTTCTGGGCAGCTGCTGATGTTTCCACTCCTTGGTCAGTGTAGCCTAGTAATTATAAAACATACTTGGTAGGTATTATATATGCTTTTCTGACTTTTTTATGACTTCTATGGCTTACTTTCTTTACCCATCTTCTCAAAAGAAATGGCATCAACGTTAAAACTAATAATAATAAAAAGGTTTACAACAAACATTCTTCATTTCCCCTTATGTAATCCTTAATATTGCTAATCAAACATGAACCCAAGTAAAGAGCTTGCAGAATAAACACTAGTAAGCAAAGAAGCTCCTCGCAGAAAGCAAAATTGGCCATGGCTGGGCATCGCAGCAGCGTACAAAGAAGCTGCAGAAGCAGAAACTTTGCGCGGATGCGCGAGACAGTGTGAGCTTTGGACCTGCGAGCTTCGCAGAAGCAGAAAATCTTGCGCAAGTGCGAGCTTTGGGCTGTCCAGTGTGGATCGCAGAAGCGACGCCTGGCGCGCAAACGAATACCCAGGTGCGAAAAAAAATTGACAAGAACATAAGACCAAACTCAACATTTTTGCCATTTTCAATTGAATGTTTTGGAGCTCGATTCTTGGCGATTTTTGAGGGTTTTTCACACAAATCGAATGGGTAAGTGTTCTTCCACTAGAATTAATTATATCCCATGAATTAGTCCTTGTTTTTATCATTTAATTTGTGTTTTGGGTTGAGGAAATTGTGGGTTATGAAAGAAAATTCCTAAAATGAAAAATCATGATTTGAAGGACCAAATGGTATCGAAATTTGATAAATTTAGTATGGGTGAACTCATATCGGAATGGATAATCGGATTTTGTAAAATTTATCGGGTTCCAAGGTGCGGGCCCAGGGGTCGACTTTTGGGTCGATTTTCGTAATTTTGTAAAGATTGAAACTTTATTATTCGGAATCATTCCTTATACGTTTTATGTGTATTTTGAAGTTGTCTTAGTTGATTTTGAGCCGACCGGAGGTCTTTCCGCCCGAGAAGTTCATTATGAGTACCGGGTTGTCGTCTTTGAGGTAAGTATCTTGCCTAACCTTGTGTGGGGGAACTACCCCTTAGGATTGAGTCTTCCTTGTTGATTGTAGTCCGTGTATACGAGGTGACGAGTGCGTACTCGGACTTATTTGTTAATAGATTGGCCTTTTAGGATTCGTAGGTTCTTATGTTACCTGTGTATGAGTTGTAATTGTTACATTTGCATCCTTGGTTGTTAATTTCATTATTTCTTGCTTAAATTAGGATTAGTTACTTTTGGATTCCTTCGTTGATTATTTGATCCTAATTGACTTAACTGAATATTTACTGCTCTTATCTTTATGCTATATTTGCTACCCAAAACTGTCAAATGGACTATATTAGTGTTATCTAGTTTTATAGTTGCTTAGTCGTAGTCAGAACATTCGCTCGTTGGTGTCAAGCATGTTCGTGAGTCTTACATTGTAAATCCTATGATTCCTCCTTTATGTACTACTTGGGTCAGTTGATAAACATTTATGTTGTGGACGTTTCCTTGATGTTACCTATTTATGGGCCTTCCTTTAAGTTGAGTTTATTCCGTAAAGTTAAATTGCTTAATCGAGATTGATTATAGTTGTTTTCCCTTGCCGAGGTGGTGTTGTTTTAATTGTTGACTCCCTTGCCGGGACGGTGTGTTTCTATTATCGTTTGTGCTGTTATGATATTGTTTGCATTGTTGGATTCCCTTGCTGGGACATTGTGATTTATGGTTCCTATTGTTGATTTGCTTCGTCAATTTGTTGTTTATTTATTTATTTATTTATGCACGAGGGGACATTCCGTGCCGAGTGATTGTGAGGATATGCACGAGGGGACATTCCGTGCCGATTGATTGTGAGGTTATGCACGAGGGGACATTCCGTGCCGAGTGTTTATTTATTTATTTATGCACGAGGGGACATTCTGTGTCGAGTGATTATTTATTTTAGCACGAGGGGACATGTCGTGCACTTGTCTTTGCATTATATTTTTCCGTTTCCTTGTTTGATATTGACTGCATTTGTTTAAGAGTTAATATTTCGTTATTTTAATCCGGATATTCATACTGATCTCTTACAACAATTATTGACAAGACAAGTTTTGAGTGCGGACTGAGTTCCGATAGATTTACCTTGAGGAGATTATGATTACGAGATTTTACTGAAAAGTATTATTGAAAAGGAATGGTTTCGAAATGATTATATCCGAAGGTTTTTACATCGAAGGTATATTTGAAAAGCACCAGTCTTGCATAAAATTATACTTGGAAGTCTTTTATTGGGAAAGCATCTTTGAAAACTTCGTATTTTGAAAGAAAACTATGTTTTACGTAATTCTCTCTAGTACATATACATATATATATATTTGGAGAAAGTATGTTTTCAAAGGAAATCTTTCTATATTAAAAATGATTTTTCTTGCAAAGCTTTTCATATGATCTGTTGTTTAAGGGTTTCCACCAGTTTATGGAATTTAATGGCTAAGGCTCGATGTGATTAAATAAACGTAGAGTTGAGTTGTGGGGTTCTCTAGTGCATTGTGTTTTCTTCTGGTTTGACTTTTTTTTTTTTTTGCTGTCCATCTTTCTGTGTATATTGTGCTGTTTCGTGGTTATTTTTCTGTAATTTCCTTCCGCATTATATTGTCATTGTTGTAAATTATCCCGTGAGTTCTTAGATAGATGTAGTGTTCGATTACTTCTATATTCATGTCAGTTATTTTTGTAGACCAGTGGTGTCTTGACTAGTCCTCGTCACTACTCCACCGAGGTTAGTCTTGATACTTACTGGGCACCGCTGTGGTGTGCTCATACTACTCTTCTGTGCATTTTTGTTTGACAGATCCATGCATTGATTGTTAGTAGCCGCATAGACCATTGACGGGGAGTCTCAATGTAACCTGTTGCTGCGTTCACAGGCTTCAGAGTCACCTTCTTATAAGTAGTATTCATACACTGTTGTATTTATTTTCGAACAGTTGTATTTAAAAGTTGTAGAATATTCGTAGAGCTTATGACTTGTATTACCGGTTTAGGGAAAACATTGTAAACTATGTCAAGGTTTCTACATGTTAGTTTCTTTTACTTATTGTTGTTATTTAACTGTTAGGCTTACCTAGTCTCTAGGACTAGGTGCCATCACGATACCCAACAGAGGAAAATTTGGATCGTGACAAATCTATATATCTATATAAAAAGCACGAGGGTCCTTAGCGAAATGTCGTTCGTCTTTTTTACCCTTTAAAAATAAAGTTCACACTAGATAAAATAATCATTTAATTATTATTTTAATATTTAATATTTTAAATTAACTAAAATTTGAGTTATTAAGTTTTCCTTATTAGAAGTTGGTAGTATACCATATTTGTAGTATTCCTTATTAGAAGTTGGGCTCCTTTTAGGTTTAGGAATTTTTTGTTTGTTATTAAATTTTAATCAATTAATTATTTATAAATATTTTATTTAAAACATTCAATTTAAATTATTATTTTTGGTTATTCAGAATTAATGTAATGTCGTTGGAGTTGCTTGTGATTTGAGGTAAATTTTCTAACCTTTAGCTTTTTCTTGAAGTTATATAATAGCATACAATGTTTATTTTTTATTGATAATTGTGAATTAAAAAGTTGCCAATTGTGATTTTTGTTTATCATATCTCATATACTTTTATCAGTTTAAAGGTTGACGTATTTATAATTTTTATAGAGATTGTTAAAGTAATTGCATTATGTAACAAAAAACTTGATTAAGTGGTATTGTCACACCTCTTTTTTCACTACCCCAGATTAATGAAGGGGTAATAAGGGAGTTTTCCCACTTTAAGTGACATTATTCGGATTTGGAATTTATTTTAGTTTTCAGAGTCGCTACCCGGATTTTTTACGATGTTTCGGGACACCATTTTATTGAAATCCCAAACCGAGAAAATTTAGACTCTGTTTTAAGTTGTCTGTGACCAAAAATTCGAGTAGGGAATTCTGTTAACCCGGAAGAAGGTGTTAGGCATTCCCGAGTTCCGTGGTTCTAGCACGATCGCTTAACTATTAATATTTGGCCTAAATTATCTGATTATTTACATGTTTTAAACCTATTGTGCATTTTTAACTTTTTGAACTGCTTTTAATATTTATGGAATAATTTTGAAACAAGTCATGATGGCGTGTACTTGTCGTTTTTGGACATGTTGTAAACGCGTCACATGAAATGCACCCGCAATTTACAACGTGTTGATTTTTATTATTGTTTGAAGTTAGATCGGGTCACATGAAATGCGCACCCGAATGAGATTTACATATCGCGACCATGCCACGGGAACCATACCCGTGGCCACGATGATTCATGAATTATCTATTAATCTATTTCAAGATTCGTTGTGAGGTTATTGATTATAACACTGATTTAACAAAAGGTTGCGTGAGATCCAAACTTCTTCCTCAGGAGCATCGCGACTTATCTTCTTTCTATTTATGAAGCTTGCCATTAATATCTTCTCAAAGGTAGCTTCAATTGATTCTGCACTTCTCTCGTGATTATAATACTGTAATAGATGAAATCCCCAGTTTATCTAAACTCTCTTCCGAAATAACATTATGCGTTGAAAGGTGAGAACATAACAATAACAACATTAACCCAGTAATAATCTCACTAGTGAGGTCTGATGAGGATAGAGTACCTTACTCTTATCCGGAAGAGGTTGAGATTCTCTTTCCGGAAGACCCTCGGGTCAGAGACAAGAAATTGCCAAATGCGATTAGATACCATTCCCTATACAACCAAACCTCTCAAATGTAAAATTATAAGATAAAATCTCTTTAAAATGAAGAAAATTAGAAAAAAAAACATCTAACATTAATATTAAGCCATATATTCAAAGAGGAAGTCGCTGAAAATCTTACCCCTAGTCGTTGCCTATAAAAATTGTCATCCATAGTCATCCCAACAAACAAAAATAAGCAGCTTATACAATCAACCAAAACCAAAATCTTGAAAATCCCAGATCCAAAAAATGGAACAAGAAATGAAACAAGGAGAAAGAAAAAAAGAGTGGAAGGCAACAGAAGCAATTGAAAAATGAGAAAAAAAAAATTAAAGAAGAAGACACAACTCATTCAGAATAATAGTAGCCATTAAAAAAAAAGCATAAAGTTGTTCTCTTTAAATATAATATTCTTTTTGTGAGAACGTACAGTTCAAAATCAAACTTCAAAAGCACACCAACTACACTGTATTGAAGTCATGTGGGAGTTTATTTCAATTTGATCAAAAGCAACTAAACGGATTATGTACGTGAGGCAACTTTATCAAACATTTAGGCGTGAATTAGAATAAAAAATCAGGAATCACATTTCAATTTAACGGAGGCAAAGTTTACAAAAAATGCTAAAGGATCTAACCTTTGGTGCAGCACAAGATTTTCCATTAACGAAACTCCATGAATTTACATAGAAGCTTTGTGCAGAAACTTCGCGGGAACTCGACGGATCTCCGAACTCGCCCAAAAATGACTGTGGTTATGGTGCGATGCAGCCGGTTTGGAGCTGTGTTTCCCTGGTGTTTGGAGGCGGATTTGCGCGAGAAGGTGTGGCTTGCCGGATTTTGAAGATGAAATGGATGTGGTTTCCGCGAAAGGCAAAGCAAGAGAAGCTCTTAAGTTCACATGGTAAATCTGAAGGATGAGCTCAAATTCATAAGCTTTGTTTTTTCCTACCTGTGTTCTCTCGTGTCCCCTTTGTTACATTCTCTTCATAAGGAAGTGTTGAAGGTGAAGGATTGGGAGCGACGGAAAACCGCAGAAAACAGCGCTGGGTCTTGTCTATGGGAGGGGTAAGGTGTGATCTTTTTTCTTGTCCATTTTTTTCTAATTAGTTCTCGTACAGGAGGGATTAGGGTTGTAATGTGGGAATTTGGTTGGGCCTGGGATTTGGGGTCCTGAAATTAGGTCAATTTGAAACAATGACAAATTTTATCTTTCAAATATAGTCATCTTACTACTAATTAAATTTCTTTTATCTAAACGATCTAATTAACATTTTAAATAATTTTCATTATCTCATGAAAAATGATTATTCCCGTTTGGACTATTTCTCGTTCGTCATTGTAAATATTTCACAGAATATTAATTTTAAGGTGTGGTGCTAGATTTTACTGTCTCACTTATAATATAAAAATTTGCTAATTAATATAATTACCTAGCGCACGAAAATAATTTATAATATTGTGTTTTGAAAGTTATATCACATTTATTAAATTTAGACAGCAATAAATAAAACTATTCATAATTTTTTTACGTATACCGTGTCGTTAGGAAATAAAATTTTCTAATATGCTCAATCCTTATTTTTAGTTCTTTCTTTTTTGAATCTATATTTGATATTAATATGTAACTCTGTAATATACTTTTGTTTGGTATTATAAAAAAATCTATAAATAAATTGCACTTAAATATCGGGTAAACTTTGAAGAATAATAGGGAATGTTGTCCAACTCACGTGAACTAATTACTGTATATTGTAATATTGATGTATAAACTAATAAGTTTTTCTAAATATTTAGTTCTTATTATGAGGTGAATTTTTTTTTACTTATTATGAGTTCGAGTCTATATTCAAACTTTATGCTTTGTTCAATATTCAATGCACTTTTACTGATAGACGTAAAATTCACGTGCAACGCACGTATACTAACACTAGTCAGGTAGAAAGCTTGGAACTTGTCCTTACAAATGAGATTCTCTATCCTTATATAGGAGTATCTATTCATAAGGTTTTCCCCCTATTTATGATGAATTCATTATGAACATTAATGGTATTGATTGCTCGTTATGGTTGATAACCATAACTGGCGTATTCGTAGCTTGAATGCCTTATAACGATTCTGATTTCCTTTCATTTGAATGCCTTATAACGATTCTGATTTCCTTTCCTTATTTACGGATGGTTTATGAATCTTCCCTCCTTTGTTGCCTTGATTTATTACGCTCGCACCTCTTCTTCAACAGCTGTTTAGGCTCGGTCATTTATTCTTTACTATCCCGTGGGTGTTTAGTCTGCATCTTCCTTGCACTCTTAATTTCATTAATGGAATATGTCAGTTATCATTTCACCAGTGTTCCGCGTATTATGCTTTGTCAGCTAAGTATGGTCCACGTGTGACATCTTTTTTCCACCAATACAATGTCTTCCCCTTTCAAATTTCCCATTGATGTTGGCCTGAGTAGCCCAAAAATATAAAGAAACAACAAAAAGCAAGAGTCATGCATTTCTCAAAACACAAAATGCATTGACGTAATAATGGAGAAAAAAATTGAACAAGAATCTATGTTACTCGGACTCTTCAAAAATAGTTGCATCTAGTGGTAGAGGCAGAGTTGATCTTACATACACATCGTAAATTTTTGGTGAATTAATGGGGTTCGGATGAAACTGCTTCTGCCTCATAATTCCGTCCCTGGGCACATCCTCGTGGATCCTCAAAAATACTGTATTTTTGGAGGATACAATATACATCCGACGATATTATTGAAAAGTCCGAGCAACATAGACGAAAAGAATACCTTTAAATCATGCCATTTATGCACACGAATGCTCCAGGAATGGGTTCAACGGCAAACCATTGTCCATCCGTTTGACGCAGCACATGTAATCCGCCCAATTGTTGTAGAAGAAGATTGATAACTCCGCCATCATTATGTTCCACTGCTCCAGCAGTTATAATTTGCAAAATGATCTCTCTCAAATCCAAGTCCTTCACTCATGGGCTCCAAAATCTTCAAGCTTGCCTTCCTCACTCCCTTTAGTGTATGTCCTAGTCGCTTCCCTATTAAGATATCGTACAAGGAACATATATATTAGAGCTGTCAAAATGGGCTTCGCCCATGAGGCCAGTCCAATCTAGCCCGCTACTTGGGTAGGATTGAGCTAGAATTTTTTTAACTCATTTTAAACTGAGGCTTATAAACCCGGCCCAAATTAGTCCGCTGGCCCTTGAGGCTTGACCGAGGCTAGGCCTGGGCCGGCCCGTGGGCCAAAAAGTTAATTAAATTCAAATTAATTAACTATTAAATATTTAAAAAAAATCAAAAAACTACTAACTATAATCTCCATTCCCCGACTTTAGATTGCTTATTTACCCTTCCATATCGACTAGAATTTAGATTTTTGACATGCATGTAATATGACAAAATTAGTTTTTCTTTTGCTTAATTAATAACAAACTCAAAAAGTTTTAAGTGGTCAATAATAATATTTTTCAAAAGAAAATATTACTTTGAGCGGCCAATGATCAGTTCGGATTACTTTAATATATTATTAATATTTAAACTGCTCTTCAGTATAGAAAAAGATCAACTGTAAATACATACAAAAAAGTTTGAGCACTAGCAAATTTCAGGAATTTTTTAAAATTTTATGGACTAAAATGATGAAATCGGCAAATGATGTTAATCCTAAATTAGAAAACCTCAACATATAAGCTTATTGAAGCAATCTCTAAATTTGAGGAAAATAAAAATAAAGTATTAAGAAAATATTCATGTAACTTTAAAAAGAAGAGCTAGAGATATAGAGAACTTACATTTCAATTACAAGATTCCTCGTCAAATATCAAGCTTTTTGTACGATCTAAGTAAACAAAAGTTGTTTTATGATTAATTGACTACGTCACAAAAAAATATTTAAGGGTTTAAAGAAATTCTATTTTCTAAAAAAAGTTGAAGGGCCGGCCCACCCCAGCCCGCGACCCTCTTAGGGCTAGGTTGGGCTAGCCATTTTAAGGCCCATTCATATGGCGGGCCAGCCCGTCCTAGCCCACCAAATCGAAAAGTCCACGAGGCTTGGGCTAGGCTGGGCTGGGTTGGCCCGTTTTGACAGCTCTAATATATATATTCTAGGTACTTTTTATCTTATGAAAGTAAATATTGATCTCAATTAACTAACAAAGATAATATAATAAGTGACACCTATGATGGATGGCGGACCGACGAGAGCGTGTCAAAGAAAAGGATTGGTAAGCTTCTAAAGATGGGATGCACATGACAACTTAGACAAATTTCACATTTCAATTGGAAGAAAAAGTGAAGAGTTTTATAAAGCATAAGACAAATTCACATGGCACACACGTTTTTAGACTCGATGATTGCGTTGTATTAGTGGGAAAAAGGCATGACACGTGGACTATTAATGTGGTGACATGGCATTGTACGTGGACCATCAATATAGTGACAAGTGGCATTCTTAATTAGATGAGTTAAAGAATATGGAAAAGGCACGGGAGAAACACCCACGGGTTACACTGGGAAAAGAGCCGGACCTGACAGTTGTAAAAGAGAAAACATGAACGGAATGAATAAGGGTTGTTAAGAAGGGAAGATACACCAAACCTGTCATAAATAAGGAAGGAAAATCAATATTGTTACAAGAAATCTTTAGCCATAAATATTTCCGTTACAATTGTATATGGTAATGGGCAATCAAGGCAATTAATACCATTAGTGCGCCCGAATTAAGTAAAGGAACCGTTATAATTGTATGCTCCTATATAAGGATTGAAACCTCATTTGTAGTATCATCCGATGATTATTGAAATTTATGCAATCATTCTTTACTTTATTCTCAAGGTTCTAAACCGTAATTTTGGGAGTGATTACCAATATGTTTCATATTTTCTTTGTCAATTATTTCCATTCCTTGATTTATTCTTCAACTACTGGGAAAGTGAAGTAAATCTAGTTTATCAGTAACCCTATTTCTTCTAGACATTGACTTTGACCGAGAAATCTATTTTTGGGTAAAACAAATTGGTTTGTTACCGGAAATATGATAATCTGTTCACTTTCCAAACTTCATTTTTAACGACCAAGTATGTCAACCGTTAGCGAGAACAACCAGCTGAACCAACAAGGTGGAACTCCACCACATCAGACACCTACGTGATCCCCTCAGCAATCCCGCAGAAGTTCACTTGAAAAGTCTGCTTCGCGCGCTGATAATCAATAGGGAGACGAACAAACCGTGGAGTAGGATTCTCTAAAGTAATTGATTGCAGAACACGTGAACAATGCACTGCATGCTTTTGTCAAAGGATTACCTAGTGCAATGCAAACTCCTCCACCAGTTAATACAACAACTTTGGAGAACCCGCGTTCAAGGCTTGATAACACTGGAAGTGGAGAAATTCCAATGAATCCCGTGATGGAGGGTCAGGTACACCAAATAATTCTAATTTATAAAGTTTAGTGCTAACTTTGCAAAAACAGTTGAAGGAGAAAAACGATCGCATGGAGCAAATACATAGCGTACCTCCCCTGATCAAAGGTGTGGAGATTGACAAGTATTCACAACAGCCCTGGAAGCCAAGTGCAACACCTTTACCAACTCCCAAAAAATTTAAAATGCCTGATATTCCCAAATATGATGGAACACCTAACCCTCGAGATCACGTAACCGCGTTCACTACCTGCATAAAAGGCAATGATTTAACCAAGAAGGAAATCAATTCAGTTTTGGTTAAAATTTTTGGTGTAATACTCACAAAAGGAGCGTTAACATGATATTCTCTTTTACCTGAAAATTTTATTAATTCTTTTGCTGAGCTTGCAGGTTCATTTATAAAAGCACATTCGGGAGCTCAAAAAGCTGAAAAAAGGATGGAAGACATCTTTAAGGTTAAATAAGGGAAAACATAATTGCTCAGGGAATTCGTAAATAGATTCCAGCGAGAGAGGATGATGTTGCCTCGAGTACCTGATAATTGGGCAGATATGGAATTCGTGAGCAACTTGAACGAGAAAAGTTCAGAAACCATGAGGAGGTTAAAAGAAAGTTTGCAAGAATTTTCTGCAACAACTTGGAACTATGTGTACAATAGATACAGTACGAAGCTGCGGATAGAAGAAGATACGGTCACACAACCAAGGGCCGATGAAAAACCAGGTTTAAGACGCTCAGAATAAAAAAGAAGGTCCTATAAAAATAGGTACGATCCATATATGGGACCTGCGGGGCGAGACTCTCGATCTAAATAGGAGAATGCACGATTTGATTCAAGATCAAGGCAAAAAGAAGCGAGTTCTTCATCCAGGTTCAAAAAAGAGTGGGATGCCTGAAGCAATGATTCCAGTACGCAAGCAAGAATAGGGGATTACAACTTTAACATCAGCACCTCTGAATTAGTGGATGTTTTAAGAGGTATGAGAAATAAGGTGCGATTACCAAAAGAAATGATATTAGATCCGAACAAAAGAAACCCGGATTTCTGGTGCGGGTTTCATAATGATCATGGCCATAGAATAGCAGATTGCAGGCTTTTGCAATGAGAGGTCAAACATTTATTGAAACAAGGCTATCTTACTTATCTGTTCAATGTTAAAGGGAGACAATCATACATGAAGAACAAACATGAACCCCCAAAACCTCCATCACCAAAACGAATAGTCAACATCATAACTGGAGGAGATGAGATCAATGGAGTAACATATACAGCCGCAAAAATAACATCAAAAGTCATTGTTACTCACGGAAGGCAAGTCCTCCAAGTCTTGGATGGAGATGGTATAACATTCGACGATGAAAACGCGGATGGCTTGATGATTCCTCACAATGATTCACTGGTAATATATTTACTTGACTCGATACTATTGTAAAAAGAGTTTTGATTGATCCAGGTAGCTCAGTGAACATCATTTTACTAAGAGTGGTAAATGAAATGCAAGCTGAAGATAAGGTCATATCAAAAGCACGATCTTTCTCTGGGTTTGATAATTCAAGCGCCGTTACGAGAGGTCATCAAGGATACACTGTTCTAGGTGATAGATGCGGACATAGCCTATAATATAATTTTGGGAAGCCCATGGATTCATGATATGGACGTTGTCCCATTCACATTGGATCACGTTATCAAATTTCCTTCACATTAGGGAATCCTTCGAATCCGCAGAGATCAACAAGCTTCACGAAGTATCAACTTAGTGGCGATTGCAAGCGCAATAGCCGACTATGCAGATGCGAAATAACAATTACACAATTTAGTTGAGGACACTGCTGCTAAAACCTCAACTGAAGACACGGAAGGGAAGACTTATTTCGACTCGAAACCTGTTGTGATTCAAGAGCCAGAGGAAAATGAGAGCATTAAAACAACTACCGAGGAGCTCAAATATGTAATATTATTTTTCCACTGGCCATACATAAATGATTACATCGGAGCAAATTTGAGTCCAGAGATGAAAGGTAAGTTAATTGAATTTTTTACGTGCTAACGCGGATTTCTTTGCTTGGTCGCACTCAGATATGACAAGTACACCACTAGAGGTGATGACTCATAATATGAATAAGGATCCATTACACCCACTTGTCAAACAGAAGAAAAGGAAGCAAGGGTCCTTCAAAAATCAAGTGATCCGGGATGAGGTACAAAAGCTTTTGAAAATTGGTTCAATACGAGAGGTAAAGTCCCCTGACTGGTTAGCTAATACCATTGTAGTTCCAAAAAAGAATGGAAAATGGCAAGTTTGCTTAGACTATACTAATTTAAATGAGGCTTGTCCTAAAGATTCATTTCCTTTATCGCATATAGATCAGTTAATTGATTCTATTGCAGGTCATGCGCTTTTATGTTTTAGATGCATATTTATGATATAACCAGATAAAAATGAATCCTCTAGATGAGGAAAAAACTTTGTTTATGGTTTAGAACCTTGAGAATAAAGTGAAGAATGATTGCATAAATTTCAATAATTATCTGATGATACTACAAATGAGGTTTCAGTCCTTATATAGGAGCATACAATTATAATGGTTCCCTTACTTAATTCGGGCTCACTAATGGTATTAATTGCCTTGATTGCCTGTTATAATATATAATTATAACGAAAATATTTATGGCTGAAGATTTCTTGTAACCGTATCGATTTTCCTTCCTTATTTATGATAGGTTCGTGTATCTTCCCTTCTTAACAACATTTTATTCATTCCATTCATGTTTCCCCTTTTACAGTTGTCAGGTCTGGATCTTTTCTTAGTGTAACCCCATGAATGTTTCTCCCATGCCTTTTTCCGCATTCTTTAACTCATCTAATTAAGAACGCCACTTGTCACTATATTGATGGTTCACGTACCATCATTCTTCACTTTATTAACATCAAATATAGTTAGCTCTGAGTATTATTAAGCACGAGTTATGTCGAGGTTGTACGACCCGATCTAGAATAACGTGTACACTGCCGAGGGACGTGCGACACGATCCATAGATGCATCTATTCTATTTTCGAGGTGTTTCGGCCCGATCCACAAGAAAGGAGGATACTTTATAAGTATTTAACAAGTTATAACAAGTTCACATTTTTAGGTCATCTTTTGTATTAGGGAGCTTGTGAACAACAACACTTTTCCTCTTTGAGTAATTTTAGAGTAGTTTTAGCTTATAATCTTAGATTTTATTCTTGTATTTAACATTTATGACTTATATCTCATCTCCATGTTTGATTTCTACCATAATTATGAGTAGCTAGACCCATTAGCTAGGGTTGTGAACCAACCCTAGTGTGGGTATTTAGTGGGTCTTCAATTTTAGGGCTCTTTTGTTTATGGGTTAGTGATATTTAGCTTGTTCCATGCTTTATCTGTTGAATTGATAGTTGCAAACACTGATTCATGCCTTTTTGACTAGGGTTCTTCTTGAGAAAGAGGACCCCAGTCTAGTTAAAACAGGCTAACAAGGAATTGGGGTGAATTCAAGAGATTGATAACCCTAATTAAAGGGTTAAACCTAGAGATAGTAATACCTGACTTGAGCCAAATTCACTTGCACTGTTTGAACACCCAATTAGGCTTGAGGAAGCCAATTCGGGTAAAGTCACCCAAACTACCAAGAGGTATAGGGTGATCAATTGAGGGTGAGGTTATATCACGACCCCTGATGCAACAAGTTTGTCCTAAATCCTAGATTCCATTAGATACTCGCCTAGGTGTAAGTCACTTCCCTAGTACCCTTTATCAATTGAGAAAACCCTTACAAAAATATTGTACTTAGTTTAATTTTAGCAATCAATAGCTTTAAACTTGAATATAATCAAAACCCACCTATGGTTAGAAGTGTAATTAAAGGCAACACACATAACAAGATTAGATAGGAATCCAATTCCCAACCAATTCTAACTCCCTGCGGATATCGATCCTGACTTTTCGGGTAGAAGCTACATCGACCCCTCCTCGCCATTATATAGTGGTGCAGGGTTGGAGCTGATCACTTTTTGGCACCGTTGCCGAGGAGTTAAACGGTTTTGGCTATCTATCTGACTAGTTGTATGTATTGTTTTTCTTTCCTTCTATTTTACTAATTTGTTTGTGTTAATTACTTTAGGTACAAATGGCTGATCCTCTTAGAAATATTCTCCCGGGGAAAGAGGTAGAAGATAATGGTGATGATGGGGTGCATCTAGTACCTCAAGCTCAAAGAAGAGGCCGCCAGGCCAATGAAAATATTCCAGACCCTCACTCACCTTCTCCAAGAGCAGCTCCTCGGGTGATTCCAAATGAAGGCTATGCTAGTGCGATTGTCCTACCCCGAATCGGGGCAGGCAATTTCCAGATTACAAATGTGATGTTGACCTTATTGGAGCAGAGAGGGTATTTTATAGGTGCTCCCCATTAGAATGCTTATAAACATATAAAGGGATTTGTGGATACCTGTTGGGGAAGCAAACAGACAAACGTATCGGAGGATGCATTGAGACTGAGATTGTTCCCTTTTTAACTTAAAGGATGTGAACACCCAATTTTTTCCCCGCATGGAAATTACTCCTTAAAATAATTAAAAATAATTTATAATGAATTTTAGGAACTTTTCTTTATTTTAGTTGCATTTCGTGCATGTTTAATACTTAAATTATAGAAAATCATAAAAAAATCGTCACATTTCCATTTCATGCCATCTTAGGTTTAATTTACATTTTTAGGAATTAATTACTTATCAAATTATAGACTTAATGCATTGAAACATGCATTTTTAGTTAATTAATAGAAAATAACGATAATTAGCTTAATTTTACAAAATAGGCTTAATTCGCGAATATGGAGTTGAAATGGCTACAACTTAAGCTTAATTATTTGCTGAAGAGAGAAAGGAAAGACAACTATTTGGGCCAACTTTTCTGGGTCCAACACTTACCCATCACACCAATTCCACCCAGCCCAAGAGAAAACCGGTCCAGAACCCACGACCCGCTTACCCAACCCGTTTCTCCCTATTAAAACAAGACCTAGACCTAATGAAAAGGCATCCTAATCTCTATTTTTATAAGAGAAGCGTCGTTGTTCCCTGGCCGGTCTTCTCCCTCACCATCTCATCTTCAAGAAGTAGAAGACAAGATCCCTAATCTCAATCACAGACCCCATCCCCCGTTTTTCCCATAGCCCGGTCGATCTTCTTCTTCAGACCCTTCCCCTGGCTTCTTCCTGATTCTGATTCAAAACAGAACAAAAAATCAAAGGGACGACCACAAAAGACAGCCGTCCATCCAGCCCCTCCCTCACCGAAATCCGGCGAGTAGTAGCCGCCGGTGCTGCTGCTCTCTCTCTCTCTCTCTCTTCACTCTGTTTCCCTATTTCGTACATAACAATCGCCGCCGGACAGAGGAGTGCACGCCACAGTCACCAGCCGCCGGAAACCCGGCCACCACCAGCATCGCCGGACGTCCCCTTCTCTCCTTCCTCACTCCCTCGTCATCAAAACAAACAGACCCTTTCTACTATACCTAAGAAGAACGACGCAGCCCCTCATCGAAAACCAGCAGTTATTTTTGATTTCCTCCGTCGGCTGCAACAGACTCTTTCTCCGTCAAAACATAAGGGTTTCAATAGAGTAGTATTTGTGTTTTCCAATTCATCAAAACAAACATAAAAACTCGTGTTCAGATCTTCAATTTCCATCCGAATTCAAGAAGTCGATTTCGAGCCCTTTTGAACTGATCAATACGACTGATAATCACGTTGCTTTCAAGTTGATTTTAATCTCCTTTGATGTTGTATATGTTGCTTTGCCAAGCTGCTGTTGACTTGGTCTTGCTTTTCATCTAAAGCCAATCCTAGCACAAGTAAGTTTGTTCTTACGTCTGTATTTTGTTCAAATTTGATCTAATGAAAAATCACGGCTACTTCACTTTTTCTGTTATTGTTGTTTGGATGTGGTTGCCTTGAATTAGTTTCTGTGTGAATAAAAATATTAGCCAATTTGTTGAAATGTGTTTAGTCGTAGCAATAGCAGAAGTCAAAATTAGGAGAATCTGGGATTTAGGATTTGGTTATTACTATAAAATGGTTACACTGGTAATGTCAAGACATGACCATATTTGTAACAGGATATAAGTGCAAAAATAGTCATTTAAATGTTGATTTTGCAATCCGTTCAGAAAAATATCCCATTTTTATTTCTCAAGTTTATGTGTACGGCTTGCTAAATTTGCTATCAACTAATTTTCATGATTAGCATCTTATGTTACTAACTGACTCTTTGACTCCTATGTCAAAACAGAAAACTTGAGTTTAAAAATCTTTGGCCCCCAAACAAGCAGTAGAGCCTATTTTCTATCATAAATAATTTCTAACAAGCTTAAGAAATGAACAATTATCAAATGCCGTAGTTGCTGTAGGCGTGATTAATAATAAACGTTGTGACTATGAGTACGGCTCCCGTGGCATGGTCATGATATATAAACCACAATTAGGATGTGCATTTCATGCGACCTGACCATAACTTCGAAGATTAAAATAAACATGTCACGAATCGCGGGTGCATTTCATGTGACGCGGTTCGCAACATGTACCAAAACGACAGGTGTACGATATCGTAACTTGTTTCAAAATAGTCCCATAAATATCAAGAGCGGTTTATGTACATATCCTAAGCTAAAAATATCTCTTTTTAGATAAAAATTCCAAAACTTAGAGAATAATTGNGGTGTGACAAAGGAAAAGCATTGGATTGGCTCGAAAGACTCCCCAACCATTCCATCTCTACGTGGGATGAGTTGGCGGACAAGTTTATCGCCAAATTTTTCTCCCCTGGACACATGGCAGCTTTAAGGGATGAAATCTTAGCATTCAAACAGGAACCAATGAACCCCTTCATGAGATTTGGGAGAGATATAGAGCTATGGTCAACGAATGCCCCAATAATGACATGACAGAAGCTATGATCCAACATATATTTTATCGGGGTATAAACACGACCAATCAATGTGTGGTGAACCAGTTAGCTGGGGGTAATTTTATGAAGCTGACATATGATGAAGCCTGTGATATTCGTGATGAAATGGCTGCCACTTCTCCAGCATGGCAAAGTCGGGCAAACGTTCCTCAAGGTGACCCGAATGTGATCAATCTTCATAAGGAACTCCAAGACCATGGACAAGCCATTGATGAGTTAACAACAACTATGAACCAGCTTGCCAAATCACAGTTTCGGCAAATCCAAGGACCAAAGCAAGTAAATGCAATGGAAGGGGTCAATCTGATGGTTAGCAGGAGAAGACAAAGTGGCCAACAAATGCAAAGCAACAATGATCAATGTGAGCAAAGTGGAAGTGGATACAACATTGATAATTCATATGATGACCCAAGTGAGGATGTGATGTATGCAAATAACTATCAAGGACAACAAAGCAGTGCTCCAAATCAACAATGTGAGCACGTAATTTTTAACCTACCATATACTCCTACAAAATTCAATAAATAAATTAGTTTTATAATTTTTTGTTGAATTTCAGTGTCTATGTGTGAATTATTTGCATTGTATGATCATCCTTTAAAATTTATAAAATATAAAATAATAACAAAAAAACATTTTTAAAACTTTTATTATTGGACATAATTGAGTTTTGATAATTAGTTGCATAATTTAATCATTTTTCTAAGAAAATTGCGAAATTTGTTCTTTAAATGATATGTGTATTAAATTAAATGGTGTTACTTTAAATTAACTTATCAATTAATTTATAATTAGACAAAACTAAGTTAGAATTCATTACTACATTTTTGTTGAGTTTTAATGTAATTTGAATTAATTAATTAGCTTAGATTTGCAAAAAAGGGATCAAAAGCGGACCTGCGCCAAAATTACCCAGGCCCAAACCCCTTCTCTCTACCCAAACATACCCAGCCCAAACCCGGCCAGCTCCAGTCCCTCACCAAACGACCCCGTTTTGAACCAAACTAATCCCAGCCATTGCTCTTCCTAGATCTAACGACTGGGAACTAATAACACATTTAATATATATATATGTCCTAACCTCTACCCCCCCCCCTCAAATCGGTCTCCCCTACACCCCCGTCTCCCCATCTCTCTCCTCACCCCTTTAACCCTCACTGTAACGACCTGGCCGGTCGTTTTGGAGAGTTAGCGCCCCGATCCCCTGATAACTGTTCCTCCCTTGTCTTATTAGGTTAATGGAATGAGTCGGAGCGTTGAGTGATGAAAATTGGAGTGTTTCTGGACATATAGTCCTTTAAGATGAGCTTTGACCTTAGAAATTGGGGCGAAGCGGGAGCTGTATGAAGACGGATCCAGAATGGAAATCCGTCGACTCTGTCAGCTCCGTTGAGTGATTTCGGGGTTGGGAGCGTGTTCGGAATGTGTTTTTGAGGCCAGACGTAGATTTAGGCTTGAATTGGCGAAAGTTAGAATTTCGGCGATTTCGGCCGATAGGTGAGATTTTGATATCGGACTCGGAATGGAATTCCGAAAGCGACAGCAGGTCCGGAATGTCATTTATGACCTGTGTGCAAAATTTGAGGTCATTCGGACGAGTTTAGACGTGGTTCGGCGTCGGAAGTGAATTCTTGAAAATTCCTAAGTTCCTAGGCTTGAATCTATGCATTTTTGGATATTTTGAGGTTAGGGGACGTGTTTTTAAGGCCCGACCAAGTTTGGATAGGGTATTGGGATCAGTTGGTGGTTTTGGGTGAGGTCCCGGGGGGCCTCGGGGTTGTTTCGAATGCTTATCGGGAAGTTTGGAAAATTTCAAAGTGCTGAACCAGACCTGTATCTGGTGTTCCGCACCTGCGATGGAATTTCCGTAGGTGTGAGCACGCAGGTGCGGGACTTATGCCGCAGGTGCAAAGCCCCAGTGGCCTGGTCAGGGATCGCAGGTGCGACCTGGGCTCCGCAGGCGCGGAACCGTAGGCGCGACCTTTCTATCGCAGGAGCGGTCCCAGTGGCCTGGTTAGGGATCGCAGGTGCGACCTGGGCTCCGCAGGCGCGGAACCGCAGGCGCAACTTTTCTATCGCAGGAGCGGTCCCAGGGCTTTAAGTGATCTTCCACACCTGCGATGATTATTCCGCAGGTGCGGTTAAAGGGACCGCAGGTGCGGAAATCCCTGTTCATATTCTATGAATCCGAGGGTTATGTTATTTCACCATGTTTGAGTTGTGGGAGCTCGGGAGGGGCGATATTTGAGAGGGTTTTCACGTGGGTAATCGAGGTAAGTGATTTTCTACCACCATAGGTTAATTTCCGCGTTCCTAATCTTAAATCCCACCCTTAAATTCATGATTTTGAGTTGAAATTTGGGAAAATTAGAAGAAACTTCTTAGACCTAGTTTTGGGGTTTTGATTGGCTATTTGACCTCCGATTTGAGAGATTTTCACATGGTTAGACTCGTGAGTGAATAAGATTTCGGAAAATATAAATTTTTTCTCTCGCTAGACGTGGGCCCGAGGGGTGTTTTGGTCAAATTTTCTAATTTCGCGTATTAGTTCTGAATTAATTAGTTATTTTGATTTCTTGAATTTATATTTACGTTATCCCATCGAATTGAATAGATTTGGGCCACCCGGAGTTGGATACTCGTGGCAAGAGAGTGATTAGCGGTTGATTTGCACAGTTGAGGTAAGTGGCTTGCCTAACTCTGTGTTGGGGAATCTCCCTTAGGCATTTTTACTGGTTTTTCCTATAAAAACCCTGTATACGTGAGGTGACGAGCGCGTGCACGGGATTTTTTCATTGAAGTTCCTTATTTCTTTCTACATAATGCTTTCTTTCCAACTCTATTATTACCGCTATCATTTAAATTGCATAATAACTTAAGATTTATCATGGTAAATTGATTT
>ML297794.1:847-17858 GCA_005239495.1 Nicotiana undulata
AACTCCGGGCATAGCTAAAGTAACGGTCTTAGCGTGATAATCAAGAATCGCATGACATGGGGATAACCAATCAATGCCCAGAATTACATCGAAATCGACCATACTCAGTAACATCAAGTCCACTCGGGTCTCCAGACCCCCAATAGATATAAGACACGACCGATACACACGGTCCACAACAATAGTATCACCCACCGGAGTCGAAACATGAACAGAAGTAACTAGAGACTCACGGGGCATATTCAGAAAATGAGCAAAATAGGATGAGACATAAGAGTACGTGGAACCAGGGTCAAATAAAGCCAAAGCATCACTGTGACAAACTGAAATAGTACCTGTAATCACTGCATCTGACGCCATAGCATCAGAACTAGCCGGAAGTGCATAAATACATGGCTGGGCTCCACCTGCTCGACCTCCCCATCTAGGGCGGCCTCTAGCTGCCTGACCACCACCCCTAGCGGCCTAGGTAGGTGGTGAAATAATTGGGGCTAAAGCCGAGGGCTGGACCCTCTGCTGAGCTGAACTATTAGGACGATGGGGACACTGCCTCCACTCATGTCCGAACTCTCCACACTCATAACAATTACCTGGAGCCGGAGATGAAAACTGACGAAAACCCCTGTCACCGTGATAACCACCAGACGAACCATGCATAGAAGAGCCCTGATAAGATGATGCTCGGGCGGAGCTTTGAGCTAGAAGGGCACTAAAGGATGAACATCCCTGATGAGCATTGCGAGGACCCTTCCCCGACGATACACCATTGTATGCTGGGCGAACTGACTGTGGAGGTCTAAATGAACGACCTTTTTTAGGCTGAAATTGCCCTCTGGAAGGGGTACCACTGAAATTTCCTGATCCCCGAGGCCTCTTGACCTCTCTTTCCTCACGATCCTGCCTACGAACCGACTCAATATCCCGAGCAATATCAACAACCTGTTCAAATGTAACTCCAGACACCCTCTCTCTGGTCATCAAAATCCGAAGTTGATACGAGAGACCATCTACAAACCTCCTAATCCTCTCCCTGTCAGTAGGGACAATCTCAGACGCATGTCTGTCTAACTCAGAAAACCTCATCTCGTACTGGGTAACTGATAATTCTCCCTGGCGCAGCTGCTCAAACTGCCTACGCTGCTCCTTTCTGTGGGACTGAGGAACATATTTCTCCAAAAAGATCGTGGAGAACTACTGCCAGTTGAGAGGTGCTGAACCAATTGGCCTACGCCTTTCAAATGACTCCCACCAAGTAAAAGCAGCACCCGCAAACTGAAATGTAACAAACGTGACCCCGCTGGTCTCCAAAATACCCGCAGTACGCAGTATCCTCTAGCATTTATCAAGAAAACCTTAGGCATCCTCACCCTCTGCGCCACTGAAAGTCAGAGGCTTAAGTCTGCTGAACCTTTCCAACCTACGCTGCTCATCCTCAGGCATAGCAGCGAACCATAAACTCTTGAGCTGGAGCAACCGGCTGAACTGGGGCTGCTCCTGGTGCCTAAATACCCCGTACAACCTGCTCAGGTGTCCGGGCAGCTGGAGTCTGATTGCCTCCCCCGGCCTGAGCTGCAGTGGCAATAGTAGACATAGCAACTTCCTGAGCCAAACTGGAACACACCGTCACTATCTGAGCCAGGGTCTCCTGAAGACCCGGAATAACAATAGGCACTGCCGGTGCCTGAGCCTGTTCCGCTGGAGCTCCATCGACTGGAACCTGATCCTGAACGATAGGGGGATCCTGTGGTACCACCCCGGCTGCTGCCTAAGCTGGCCCCCTACCTCTACCTCGGCCTCGACCCCTTGTGGGTCTGGCTGGTGCCTGGTCACCCTGATCGGTATTGCGTGTCCTCACCATCTGTGAGAGCATGAAACAACGTAAGTTTAGATTTCAAGAATCAATAGATTGGCACGAAAGAGTTCAAAAAAATAGAGATGTTTCCTAAAAGTTTGGCAGTCTCTCGAAGATGAGTACAGACGTCTCCGTACCGATCCGCAAGACTCTACTAAACCTTCTTATGACCGTTGAGTCCTATGTTACCTAGTGCTCTGATACCAACTTGTCACGACCCCAAATCCTAACAGGTCGTGATGGCGCCTATCGTGGAATTAGGCTAGCCAACCATCACCTTACTGCGCTTTTTGTTCAATTATAATAGTTCACAATTAAATAATAAGCAAGCAACCACATCATAATTAATATAATAAAGTATTAGCGTTCCCATATTAACCTAAACAACCTCCCAAGAACTGGAGTCAATAGTCATGAGCATCTAAGAATAAATAAACTAACTCTGCTAAAACTATAATATATGTCTCTGAATCAAATGCTAAGACTAAATAAGGAAGGGAAATGGAGAAGCTGTGGACGCTGGACAGCTACCTCGAAAGTCCTATGAATGATGTTATGGAACCTGCGTCAGCTACTGCTGCGAGCTAGTACCTGTATCTGTGCACAGAGGCACAGGGAGTCTTTATGAGTACGCCAACTCAGTAGTAATGAAAATAAATCACAGTCTGAGTAATATAAATACACAGAACAGATACACAATTCCACAAAACCAGTGAAACACCAAGTCACCATCTAACATTCATCAATTATAAGTTCGAAATCAACTTTCAGAAATCCCTTGAAAACAAGTGCAATATCAGTATATCTCAATAAAATTTCTCAGTAAAACCAGTTTGAAAACGAAGTAAATCATAGTTTGAAAACTCAGTAAAAATCTTCATAAAACTGCCCCTCGGGCCANGCCCATCAAGCAACCTCACAATCACTCTGCCTATCAGGCAACCTCACAATCACTCATCATAAGCCCCGCGGGCATCACTCAATCGGTACCGACGCTCACTAGGGGTGTGTTACAAACTCCGGAGGGGCTCCTACAGCCTAAGCGTTATAATAAGCCACAACATGGCATAAATCACACACAATATAGGCATGCAGCCTCACTCATATCATCATCCTCACAATATAGCCCAGCAGCCTCACTCATATCATATCATCCTCACAATATAGGCCAACAGCCTCACTCAGCCAGACACTCTCAATTTGCCCTTCAGGCCAAAATATACCGGGTTCTCGACCCAAAATAATGTTTCATTTTCAAGAAGTAGTATCAAAATACTATG
Source organism: Nicotiana undulata (assembly GCA_005239495.1). Classification (NCBI taxonomy): domain Eukaryota; kingdom Viridiplantae; phylum Streptophyta; class Magnoliopsida; order Solanales; family Solanaceae; genus Nicotiana; species Nicotiana undulata. The sequence continues at coordinate 3,980 of ML297794.1, forward strand.
AGTGTCAAAACAATTTCACCAAAAAAAACTGAGTGAAAAATCATAACGTATCAATGTGGAAAATAGTAAAACATAACCCCCTAAGGGTAAACAGGTCGGCACTAGGCCCCAAATACGGCTTACAGCCCAAAACATATCATAATGTATACATACTAATTAAGCAAAGGCTTAAAAATTGGATTTGCAACTCAATAGTCGCCTAAGTAGGAAAGATGTTTCCAAAGTTTTCACCTTTTAATTTCAAAACCCGTGAAAGGGTGCATAGTCCGGGGTTCATACCCTCAGGACAGGATTTAAAGACATTACTTACCTCAAACTAGCCCGAAAAATATTTCGCTATGCGCTTGCCTCTCAAATCAACCTCCGAAGGTACCAAGTTCAGATTGTTATTACCAATATATGCTTAAGGAATAAATTCCAATTGAAAAATATCGAATTTAGCTCAAAATCCGAATTCGGTCAAAACCCGACGCCCGGGCCCGCGTACCGAAACTCAGAAATTTTTACAGAAAACTGTTCTTCATCTTCTCACGATTCCGTACATATAAAGAACACCAAAATCGGAGTTCGGTTGACTCCTCAAATCGACCCTTGAAGGTCTCATAATCTCATGCCCCAAAATCCTATTTTTCTACTGTTTTTCATGAATTAAAGGCTGAGATTATGGTCTTTAATCACCCATAAACGAGTTTTAATAATCAAATTACTTACCTCTGTGATACCCAATGATTTTCTTCTTCAAATATCGCCCAAAAAGCTCTCCTCCGCTCAACAATGGTGTAAAAGAGGGTTCAAGTCGCGGAAGGGTTATTATTTAACTGCCCGGTGATTTACTCTCCGCGATCGCAGCCTTGGCCCTGCGATGGCACTGACCAATTCCCCAATACCTCCGCGATCGCAACAAAGCTCACGCGATCTCGGTTCAATAGAACCTCAACCTACGCGATCGCAGTCCGGCTCACGTGATCACGAAGAACAACTTACCCCGCTCCACACGCGCCTGGCTAACTCTACGCGATTGCAACTCAACCCACGCGATCGCACTGCATTGGGACCCTTCTACTCCGCGATCGCACCTCACTTCTTGCGATCACATAGAACAATCTGAGCATGTCCATAATTAACTCTCTGCGATCGCACCACTTCACCCGCGATCGCAGTGAACAAAATCACTTTGCACAAAAACCATAAAACCAACAATTGTTCTAAGTCCAAATGAGTCAGTTAATCATCCGAAATCAATCCCGAGCCCCTCGGGACCCCAACCAAACTTACCAACATATCCCATAACATCATTCAAACTTAGTTGCACTCTCAAAACACCAAAACTAACATCAAAACTCCAAATTTACATCGGATTCAAGCCTAAGAACTTTGATATTTCTAAAATTCACCAATGATGCCGAAACTATCCAAATCAACTCCGACTGACCTGAAATTTTGCAGACAAGTCCAAAATGGCATTACAAACTTGTTCCAACTGTCGAAATTCCATTCCGACCCCAATAGCCTATTTTCCACTGCCGTCCGGAATCGCCAAAAACTAACTTTCGCCAATTCAAGCCTAATTCTACACCGGACATCACAAAATTATTCTGAACACACTCCTAAGTCCCAAATCACCTAACGAAGCTATCCGAGCCATAAAATCCGCATTCCGAGGTCGTTTACCAATAAGTCAACTCTTAGTTGACTTTTCCCATTTTAAGGCTATTCTTAATAACTAAGTGTCTGAATTCTCACTTAACCATTCCGATTCCAAGCCTATACACTCTAACACATTAATAACAGAATAACTAATCTATAGTAAGTCAGTAGCAACAATTATAATGCAGGTTTCACATAACGACAGACCGGGTCATTACAAGAAACCATGATAAGCGTCCACACTGATAAAAGAACTAGGGACGCTCTGATTCAAATTCTATTTGAATTCAAAGATGTGTTTGCTTGGTCCTACGACGACATGCCCGGACTAAGTGTAGATTTGGTGGTACACAAATTGCCAACCTACCCCGGTTATCCACCTGTCCAACAAAAGCAGAGGAAATTTAAAACAAACATGAGTGACAAAATCAAAGAAGAGGTCACTAAACAATTAAAAGCGGGAGTGATCCGGGTGGTCCGATACACCACCTGGATGGCCAATGTGGTTCCAGTACCTAAAAAGGACGGAAAGGTCAGAGTATGTGTTGATTACCGAGACTTGAATTGGAGAGGTCCGTACATCATAAGGAAATTGCTTCAAAATGGAGCATTGTACTTGGGAGACATCGAAGGAAATGACCCGAAACGGCTGTCAATGCAGATGCAGTCAAAAGGTATTATGTTTGACCTCTTCGTGATGACGACACGGATGATCGAAATGACAAAGGCTTTTCATTCATGCTACCCCAAACACTACCATTTTGTAAACCCTTTGATCCGAATACTCTTCTTTGACTAACCTCCTTGGAACTTAAAAAAATCAAAAAAAAAATAGAAAGAAAGAAGAAAAATCAGAAGAAAAAAAAAGAGAAAAGAAAAAAGAAAAAAAAGAGAAAGGAAGAAATCAAAAAAAAGAAAAGAAAAGAGAAAACAAAAATATAAAAAAAACAAAAACAAAAATGCTTCTCCTGAACTACGTCTGACTTGATTCCGAAAGGATACGTAGGCAACCTCTCCCTGGGGTTCAGTCACACCAAAATAAAAATCCACATTTTCCCCAAGAATTTAAGCCGGGGCAAGTGTTGAGGTTCGGCAATGATTTGCCTGAAAGTTCCAAGGTTGTAATTCAATACAAATTCTTTCACCCCAAATCCTGTTTAAGTCCTTCCGATCGATCGACAAAGAAAAGCCAGAATGGGAAGCTACATCTATCTGGACCTCATAAAAGCAATAAAAGAAAGTCAAATGAGAGAGTCTTATCGGTGAAAACCCACACGGGCACCATAAGGCGACGGCGAGTAGAGAAATTAAGAATGAGAGAGTCTTGTTAGTGAAAACTTGCAAAGAGCACTATAGGGCAATGGCGAGAAGAGAAATAGGAGAGGTTAGCTGGTGAAAACCCGAAAAGGGCACTACTAATCGAAAAGAGGATGATTGGTCACCGATATCGACGTGGTCTGGGGAAAGGTTTCTCAACCTCGAGTTAAAAGTCATGACAAATTTCTGAGAGTCAGATGGTTTATATAGATCAGGCATCCAGTCCAAGACGCATGTTATGTTCATTGAAAGCCGCGTGCACTCCAGATAAGTCCTTTTTCTCTCCCCGAAAGGGATATTTCTTGTCAAAATTCATTGTCCCCATTTCTTTGTTATTTCCTTTCAATCCCTCTCAGTCTGACTCTATTTCTAAGGTAAAACAAAGAAAGGATGGCAAAACTGACTTACAAGGTTCTCGTTTGACGCAAGCCAATATCCAAAGGGCACCGAGCCTCATCAGGGGCATTAAGTCGATCCCGACTGGCCGCAACGGCCGATGCTTTAAACACAACTTTTGAAAGGAGAAGATCAAATCGAAATTCCTACAAAGGCAATTGAAGTGAAAGGTTAAGTCCCACGTGGCTAACCCCCTCAGAAAAGATTAAAGAAGCCGAAATGCTCCAAATGCTTTAAAGTCAAATGGAAGGGAAAATCAGAAATGAAAGGCCAATGAAAGACAAAATAAAGTTGGAAAAGGGTTAAGTCCCAACGACTAACCATTGCAGCAGAATTCGAGGGGCCAAAAATTCCCCCCGATGCTATAGAAATCCGAAAGGAAAACAAGTGAAAGGCCTACAATGGCAGAATAAAGTTGAAATGTTGGGTCCCGCACGACCGATCACTACATCAAAGTCTGGAAAGCCAAGGCCCCCGGGATTAGAGATGAGACCCAGTCTCCAGCAAGCAAGAAAGCTTCCGATATCTTTGTCACAAGGCTGAGACCAAGCAACTTGAAACAATCAAGGCCGCAAAACCAACCACCGTTTCAAACTAACAAATTGTTCTTTGATGAAATAAGAAACAGGTGCAACTCAAAAGCAACCGTGCAAAAATCAAGTGTAACCAAGAGAAAAGGCGCAAGATCTAGAAGCAGCTCTGCAACGACAACTCCAAAGGGAAGTTTTCTCCAAGATCCTTTCCCGCATTCATTAAAAAAATGTGTTGAAAATAGCTCAAAGCTTAAGTGGTATAGGGTCTCCAGACCTGAACTACACCTTTTCCGACATGGGAGTACATGCTCCCTAGTTGAATGCCAATTAGGGGTATAGATTCCCTAATTGATGATTTCTGTTCCAATTAAGGGTATACATTCCCTGATTGATGTTTTCTTTTCCAATTAAGGGTATACATTCCCTAATTGATGATTTATGTTCCAATTAAGGGTATACATTCCCTAATTGATGTTTTCTTTTCAAATTAAGGGTATACATTCCCTAATTCATTTTCTTTTTCTGACATGGGAGTACATGCACCCTAGTCGATGCCAATTAAGGGTATACATTCCCTAATTGATGTTTTCTTATCCAATTAAGGGTATACATTCCCTAGTTGATGCTTTCTTTTTCAATTAAGGGTATACATTCCCTGATTGATGTTTTATTTTCCAATTAAGGGTATACATTCCCTAATTGATTTTCTTTTCCCGACATGGGTGTACACGCTCCCTAGTCGATGCCAATTAAAGGTATACATTCCCTAATTGATGTTTTCTTATCCAATTAAGGGTATACATTCCTTAATTGATGACTTCCTATCCAATTAAAGGTATACATTCCCAAATTGATAATTTCCTTTCCAATTAAGGGTATACATTCCCTAATTGATGCTTTCTTATCCAATTAAGGGTATAAATTCCCTAATTGATGATTTGTTGTTCCAATTAAGGGTATGCATTCCCTAATTGATGTTTTCCTATCCAATTAAGGGTATACATTCCCTAATTGTTGCTTTTCTTATCCAATTAATGGTATACATTCCCTAACTGATTTTCATTTCCCGGCATGGGGGCGTACGCTCCCTAGTCGATGTCAATTAAGGGTATACATTCCCTAATTGATGTCTTCTTTTCCAATTAAGGGTATACATTCCCTAATTGCTGCTTTCTTTCCCAATTAAGGGTATACATTCCCTAATTGATGTTTTACTTTTCCAATTAAGGGTATACATTCCCTAATTGATGTTTTCCTTTTCCAATTAAGGGTATACATTCCCTAATTGATTTCTTTTTCCCGGCATAGGGTGCACGGGCTCGCTGGTCGATGAACAATTAAGGGTATGCATTCCCTAATTGGTGATTTCTTTTTCAATTATGGGTATACATTCCCTAATTGATTTCTTCCCCAGCATAGGGTTATACAATCCTTAGTTGATTTCATTTTTTGCCACCCCCGGTGGATCTTGCTTCAAGATATAGGGTATCCACTCCCTAGTATGCAATAGCCCTGGTTGCACTGCTCCCGGCTTTTCATCGCTTTCAATAATATGATAGTGTAGATTTCCTTACAATAACTCACGAAAGTTTCCTAGTATGAAAACTAGGGCAGAAAATTTTGTTCGTTCATTTTGATTTTTGTGCAGATTACATTTTTAGGACATTGTAACTCGAGATGACCAAAAGAAGAAATTTCGATCCAAAATAAAAAAACAATAAAGGAAAGAGAAGGTTGAATTCAAAGTACGGAAACGGAAAAGATATGGACCGCTCAAGCAACTCCTTTTTGTTGTATTAAATCTCCCGTCGTATGATAGCCGATATTTCAAAATTAAGTACATAGACCCAATCACTGTCTACCCTAAATCCCAAATCACTCTAAACTTTTTCTCCGGGTGTGTAGTCATCCTACCGCAGAACCCATATTCCGTACATATAAAGAACACCAAAATCGGAGTTCGGTTGACCCCTCAAATCGACCCTTGAAGGTCTCATAATCTCATGGCCCAAAATCCTATTTTTCTATTGATTTTTCGTGAATTAAAGGCTGGGATTATGGTCTTTAATCACCCATAAACGAGTTTTAATAATCAAATTACTTACCTCTGTGATACCCAATTATTCTCTCCTTCAAAAATCGCCCAAAAAGCTCTCCTCCGCTCAACAATGGTGTAAAAGAGGGTTTAAGTCGCGGAAGGGTTTATTATTTAACTGCCCAGTGATTTACTCTCCACGATCGCAGCCTTGGCCCTGCGATCGCACTACCAATTCCTCCATACCTCCGCGATCGCAAAAAAGCTCACGCGATCGCGGTTCAATAGAACCTCAACCTTCACGATCGCAGTCCGGCTCATGTGATCGCGAAGATCAACTGACCCCGCTCCCCACGCGCCTGGCTAACTCTACGCGATCGCAGCTCAACCCACGCGATCGCACTACATTGGGATCCTTCTACTCCGCGATCGCACCTCCCTTCTTTCGATCGCATAGAACAATCCGAGCCTGTCCATAATTAACTCTCTGTGATCGCACCACTCCACCCGTGATCGCATTGAACAAAATCACTGTGCACAAAAACCAGAAAACCAGCAATTGTTCTAAGTCCAAATGAGTCCGTTAATCACCCGAAATCAATCCTGAGCCCCTCGGGACCCCAACCAAACTTACCAACATATCCCATAACATCTTTCAAACTTAGTTGCACTCTCAAAACACCAAAACTAACATCAAAACTCCAAATTTACATCGGATTCAAGCCTAAGAACTTTGATGTTTCTAAAATTCACCAATGATGCCGAAACTATCCAAATCAACTCCGACTGACCTGAAATTTTGCAGACAAGTCAAAAATGGAATTACAAACTTGTTCCAATTGTCGGAATTCCATTCCGATTTCGATAGCCTATTTTCCACTGCCGTCCGGAATCGCTTAAAACTAACTTCCGCCAATTCAAGCCTAATTCTACACCGGACATCACAAAATTATTCTGAACACACTATTAAGTTCCAAATCACCTAACGAAGCTATCCGAGCCATAAAATCCGCATTCCGAGATCGTTTACCAATAAGTCAACTCTTAGTTGACTTTTCTCATTTTAAGGCTATTCTTAAGGACTAAGTGTCTGAATTCTCATTTAACCAATCCGATTCCAAGCCTATCAACTCTAACACATTAATAACAGAATAACCAATCTATAGTAAGTCAATAGCAACATTTATAATGCAGGATTCACGTAACGACAGACCGGGTCGTTACAAGAAACCATGATAACTGTCCACACTGATGAAAGAACTAGGGACGCTCTGATTCAAATTCTATTTGAATTCAAAGATGTGTTTGCTTGGTCCTATGATGACATGCCCGGACTAAGTGTAGATTTGGTGGTACACAAATTGCCAACCTACCCCGGTTATCCACCTGTCCAACAAAAGCAGAGGAAATTTAAAACAAACATGAGTGACAAAATCAAAGAAGAGGTCACTAAAAAATTAAAAGCGGGAGTGATCCGGGTGGTCCGATACACCACCTGGCTGGCCAATGTGGTTCCAGTACCTAAAAAGGACGGAAAGGTCAGAGTATGTGTCGATTACCGAGACTTGAATTGGAGAGTTCCATACATCATAAGGAAATTGCTTCCAAAAGGAGCATTGTACGTGGGAGACATCGAAGGAAATGACCCCGAAACGGCTGTCAATGCAGATGCAGTCAAAAGGTATTATGTTTGACCTCTTCGTGATGACGACACGGATGATCGAAATGACAAAGGCTTTTCATTCATGCTACCCCAAACACTACCATTTTGTAAACCGTTTGATCTGGTTACTCTTCTTTGACTACCTCCTTGGAACTTAAAAAAAATCAAAAAAAAAAAGAGAAAGAAAGAAGAAAAATCAGAAGAAAAAAAAAAGAGAAAACAAAAATCAAAACAAAAAAAAAATGCTTTCCCTGAACTACGTCTGACTTGATTCCGAAAGGATACGTAGGAAACCTCTCCTTGGGGTTCAGTCACACTAAAATAAAAATCCACATTTTCCCCAAGAGTTTAAGTCGTGGCAAGTGTTGAGATTCGGCAATGATTCGCCTGAAAGTTCCAAGGTGCTAATTCAATACAAATTCTTTCACCCAAAACCCTATTTAAGTCCTTCCGATCGATCGACAAAGAAAAGCCAGAATGGGAAGATACATCTATCTAGACCTCATACAAGCAATGAGAGAAATTAAAATGAGAGAGTCTTATCGGTGAAAACCCACACGGGCACCATAAGGCGACGGCGAGTAGAGAAATTAAGAATGAGAGAGTCTTGTTAGTGAAAACTCGCAAAGAGCACTACAAGGCAATGGAGAAAAGACAAATGAGAGAGGTTAGCTGGTGAAAACCCGAAAAGGGCACTACTAATCGAAAAGAGGATGATTGGTCACCGATATCGACGTGGTCTGGGGAAAAGTTTCTCAACCTCGAGTTAAAAGTCATGACGAACTTCTGAGAGTCAGATGGTTTATATAGATCAGGCATCCAGTCCAAGACGCATGTCATGTTCATTGAAAGCCGCGTGCACTCCAGATAAGTCCTTTTTCTCTCCCCGAAAGGGATATTTCTTGTCAAAATTCATTGTCCCCGTTTCTTTGTTATTTCCTTTCAATCCCTCTCAGTCTGACTCTATTTCTAAGGTAAAACAAAGAAAGGATGGCAAAACTGACTTACAGGGTTCTCGTTTGACGCAAGCCAATATGAAAAGGGCACCGAGCCTCGTTAGGGGCATCAAGTCGATCCCGACTGGCCGCAACGGCCGATGCTTTAAACATAACTTTTGAAGGGAGAAGATCAAATCGAAATGCCTACAAAGGCAATTGAAGTGAAAGGTTAAGTCCCACGTGGCTAACCCCCTCAGAAAAGATTAAAGAAGCCGAAATGCTCCAAATGCTTTAAAGTCAAATGGAAGGGAAAATCAGAAATAAAAGGCCAATGAAGACAAAATAAAGTTTGAAAAGGGTTAAGTCCCAACGACTAACCATTGCAGCAGAATTCGAGGGGCCAAAAATTCCCCCTGATGCTACAGAAATCAGAAAGGAAAACAAGTGAAAGGCCTACAATGGCAGAATAAAGTTGAAATGTTGGGTCCCGCACGACCGATCACCACAACAAAGTCTGGAAAGCCAAGGCCCCCGGGATTAGAGATGAGACCCAATCTCCAGCAAGAAAGCAAGCGACCGAGATCTTTGTCACAGGGCTGAGACCAAGCAACTCGAAACAATCAAGGCCGCAAAACCAACCACTGTTTCAAACTAACAAATTGTTCTTTGTTGAAATAAGAAACAGGTGCAACTCAAAAGCAACCGTGCAAAAAGCAAGTGTAACCAAGAGAAAAGGCGCAAGAGCTAGAAGCAACTCTGCAACGACAACTCCAAAGGGAAGTTTTCTCCAAGATCCTTTCCCGCATTCATTAAAAACAATGTGTTGAAACCAGCTCAAATCTTAAGTGGTATAGGGTCTCCAGACCTGAACTACACCTTTTCCGACTTGGGAGTACACGCTCCCTAGTTGAATGCCAATTAGGAGTATACATTCCCTAATTGATGATTTATGTTCCAATTAAGGGTATACATTCCCTAATTGATGTTTTCTTTTCCAATTAAGGGTATACATTCCCTAATTGATGTTTTCTTATCCATTTAAGGGTATACATTCCTTAATTGATGACTTCCTATCCAATTAAGGGTATACATTCCCAAATTGATGATTTCCTTTCCAATTAAGGGTATACATTCCCTAATTGATGCTTTCTTATCCAATTAAGGGTATACATTCCCTAATTGATGATTTGTTGTTCCAGTTAAGGGTATGCATTCCCTAATTGATGTTTTCCTATCCAATTAAGGGTATACATTCCCTAATTGTTGCTTTTCTTATCCAATTAAGGGTATACATTCCCTAACTGATTTTCATTTCCCGGCATGGGGGCGTACGCTCCCTAGTCGATGTCAATTAAGGGTATACATTCCCTAATTGATGTTTTCCTTTCCAATTAAGGGTATACATTCCCTAATTGCTGATTTCTTTCCCAATTAAGGGTATACATTCCCTAATTGATGTTTTACTTTTCCAATTAAGGGTATACATTCCCTAATTGATGTTTTCCTTTTCCAATTAAGGTTATACATTCCCTAATTGATTTCTTTTTCCCGGCATAGGGTGCACGGGCTCCCTGGTCGATGAACAATTAAGGGTATGCATTCCCTAGTTGGTGATTTCTTTTTCAATTAAGGGTATACATGCCCTAATTGATTTCTTCCCCAGCATAGGGTTATGCAATCCCTAGTTGATTTCATTTTTTGCCACCCCCGGTGGATCTTGTTTCAAGATATAGGGTATCCATTCCCTAGTCTGCAATAGCCACAGATGCACTACTCCCGGCTTTTCATCGCTTTCAATAATATGATAGTGTAGATTTCCTTACAATAACTCACGAAATTTTCCTAGTATGAAAAGTAGGGCAGAAAATTTTGTTCGTTCATTTTGATTTTTGTGCAGATTACGTTTTTAGGACATTGGAACTCGAGATGACCAAAAGAAGAAATTTCGATCCAAAATAAAAAAACAAAAGAGGAAAGAGAAGGTTGAATTCAAAGTACGGAAACGGAAAATATATGGACCGCTCAAGCAACTCCTTTTTGTTGTATCACATCTCCCGCTGTATGATAGTCGATATTTCAAAATTAAGTACATAGACCCAATCACTGTCCACCCTAAATCCCAAATCACTCTACACTTTTTCTCCGGGTGTGTAGTCATCCTACCGCAGAACCCATATGCTATTCTGCCACTCTCCCACTTAGGTCAAACTCACTCCTTTAAGCAACTACTCGACTTTCGCTTCTTACACCCGGCCTTCTAGAAATTTAACCATTGTATGACACTTCCCACACGTCCTTCCTCATCCTTTGCTTCCTAGTTATTGCCTTAGATCAATATATATCTCTGCAGCACTGTGAGCACGTGATTTTTACCTACCACATCACCCTACAAAAATATCAATAAATTAATTAGTTTTATGATTTTTTGTTAAATTTTAGTGATTAATTGTGAATTATTTGCATTTGCATATTCATAATTCATATTTTAAACTTATTAAAATCGCGTCACCATTATCAAAGAGTTATGAACTCATTATTTATAATTAATTTTAATTAAATAATAGACGGACATTGGTTATTTGGTGTAGTATAAGTTTTAACAACTAATTACCGAAATCAATTGTTTATTTTGATTAGGAGTATAAAATTAATTGTTCTCTCTTCCTAATTAATCTATAATTAGATAAAAATGAGGTTTAAAATCAATTATTACATTTCTTTAGATTTAATTAGATTTGAGCTTAATTAAATTAATTGGTTTAGTTAATTAAAGAGACTAAATTCAGACCTGGGCTTGAAATCACCCACGCCCAAACATGGTCTCTACACCAACCCATACGCCCCAGCCCAAACCCCATAACCCATGCCTGGTCGGCCCCCCATCCTGTTACCAAACGACCCTCTTTTGATAAGAGAACAAATCCCAGTCGTTGATCTCGTTTGATCTAACGGCTGGGAACTCAAGGGTCAATTAATACTTAAATGTCCGAACGTTACCCCCTCACCCCCATTGAACCAAAAGCCTAACACCCCTTCTCTCTTTTCTCTCAACCCTCGCCGTCTCCGTCGCTCCTCCACCCTAGCTCCACCGGCNTCTCCGTCGCTCCTCCGCCCTAGCTCCGCCGGCCGGAAATTGCCTTTGGTGGCGGACCTCCGTCAATTGGAACCAAATTTCACCTAGACACTCTCCTTTTCATCCTCAACCACTTCCCACCCTTAGTTTTCCCAAAAGACCAACCGATACCGATTTATTTCAGATCTGAGAATTGGAAAATTTTAATCGTCCCTCTTTGACATAGCCACCTTCTTTCTTCCTTCATTCTTTTTTCTCGCATCCGCTTAAAGCCTGATACCCAGCATTAGTTCGTGCAAGGTTAACAAAATCCACCACGAATTGTCTAATTTCTCTTATGCTCCATCAAATCGGAGCATGTATCGAACGTATATCAAGATTTCATCACAAGTATTTGATGTCAAACGCAATGGCTTAGGGACACTGGATTTTAGCCGATGGGTTTTTTCCAGCAACGGTCGATTTTTGTCCTCACACACCGGGTAAAATCCTTTATCGATTCTCCCTCTATGCTTTCTGATTTCACTCGATTATGTTCACATCGTCAACCCATCATCACTATTTTCAACTGCAGCCTAAGTTCTTAAATGATTCCTAATTTCTCTTTCTTCTTGTTTGTTTGTTTTTGGTTCTGAGTCCACCCATTGATAGAAGTTTGAGTTTGGTTCCTAAACAGCTAAACGAGGTCTTTATTTGATTTGCCGCTCAAAGGGAGGTCAGTACACATTGACCCTTCCCCTCTTTTAATAGCTTCAAAATTAAGGACATTCTCTGCTGATTATCTGTAACGTGTGCTTTGACATTGTGTGAACTCATAATCCTTTAACAATGTGAAATTAGTTTAATGCTAATCGACCACCTTTGCAAGCTTAGTGAATGCTTATTGAACTTTTGTAGTTAACTAAGGACCTTAATGATCTTCTGCACTTATCCTGACTTTGAATTTCATGATATTTCGGCTAAATCTTTCATATATGCTCCACTGCTCTCACCTTGATACTGTTGGTGATCTATATCATGTGTTAGGCTCATTTATTTGTTAATCTAAGAACATGGTAATTATGAGCTGTTAAATCAAGGTTGTACTAGTGTAGTTGCTCGAGTTGTCTTCTTTGCTTTAAATGTGTTTCTGTAGTTCTGAGACATCCTGAAATACAACGGTAAAGGTCTCATGTTAGCCTTCATGACTATGTGATCATATATAGGAATTTCACTATATGAAATATGAATGACTGAGTTCCAGTGAATGTCTCCATGTTGGCCTAATTTGATGTTTAGTACTCAATTATGTTAAATATTATGGCATTAGTTAGAATACAACATCTGAGTGTCGATTGTTGCGAGTTCTGTACTGATCCTTATTTTAAAGAAAAATCAAAGGGGTAAAATGATTAATTAAATCTAGCACTTAATTAATCTTATTAATTAATCTAAGTCCTAGACAACTAGTTAAGTTCAATTAATCAAGATTAAGTTAAAATAATTCACTCAGTCTCACCCTTAAGTCCCTTGAAATTCTAATAAGTCGACTAGAGTTAATAGTAACCCCCAAATAAACCTAACCCCAGTTACCTAAGGGTAATTCTGGGGACCTTAATGTCATGACCCAAAACCGGTCCAGGTAGTGATGGCGCCTAACGGCGAGGTTAGGCAAGCCAACGGACAACAATAACAATAAAAATGCGGAATACAATAACAATATGGGGTAAGGCCGTAGAAATAAGCTGAGCCACAGCTCGGCCCAATATATACAACCCCAAATTACCAACATAACTACAACAAGTGTGTGCCAGGACTAGTGTCACAGTGTCAACGGGCGGTTACATAGATACAACAGCATAAATACTTATACAAAATATTCAAGCCGCAGTCTGGAACAAAAGACTGAGCAAAATGAAACTAGAAGGCTCCAGAGGTGCTGTCAGGAAAACGCCAAGAAGACAGCTCACCGTGTGGAGCGACGCCGCGATCAGTACCTATCAGCTGACGGACGAACAGACGAACCAGCCTCAATACCTGCACAGTCAAGTGCAGAAAAAGAAAGAAAGTGCAGCATGAGTACATATAAACAAATATGTACCCAGTGAGTATCCCGTCTAAACTCGTAAAGAGTAGTGACGAGAGGTAGAATACATACTCACTAAGGTCCAGTACATAAATAAATAAATAAATAAAGTACATACTAAGCGGTAAATCATGTGAGAAAAATACATGAAGTAAGGACATGTAATCAACAAACATGTAACTGGTCTTAAACATAACCTTTCTTTGTAGACT
>MDKH01134368.1:0-25794 GCA_005239495.1 Nicotiana undulata
TAGTTCATAATTGAGTTTAAATCGGCAGATTTTCCATATGACCCTAACTTGACGAAAGGTCCGCAGAACTTTGTAAAAACGATCATAAAAGAGTCCGAAGATGATTAACGGAAAACCAAGTATAAAGCTTGAAGAAACAGCAAGAACAACAAATTCCTATCTTCCAAAAATAGCTCCAAACACAGCTAATAGAAGGGGAAAACGATTGCAAAGCATAGAGATTGCGTTTCTAGGCACGGGGGGCAAACTTTAACGATAGAAATCGTTAAAAACGCACCTTAATCACTCAAGAACACCATGGAACCCTCTATTCATCTTTCTCACTATTTTGGGACGAAGATGAAATGTTTTAGGGTCTTAAAAGTCGGATTTTCCGACTTATACTACTTGTTTGACCCGAGCCGGTTCGCGACCCGGTTTCAGCCCGTACAGCCCACGGTAAAATAGTCATAACTTTTTACTCCGATGTCGGTTTGATGTGAGATGTTTTTGGTTGCGAACTAGACTTGTAGACCTTCATTTTGGTAGGTTTTGGGTCCCATAACTCTTTATATATTGGGAGAAATGATCTGATACATTTGACCCAAAGCTTAGAAAGTTTATTAGAGAAATTTACGATAACTTTTGCCGACCTTTATTTCGCAACTTGCTTGACTCCAAAAATTAACATGTGACCAGTGTGATATTATAATACCTCATAACACATTATTCTTAGCATATTAGACACTCTTAGTCTTATCCCACAGGTGCAAGTTAACTTAAACCTTCCGAACGCGTGGGGTGCTACCCGAGCCATTTCTTTAATCACGAACCTTTGTTTAAGGGATTCCTTTGACCTAAAGCTTTAGTTTAGTTCCTTGATATTACCACGCATTTTCAGTCTTATTCTCCCAATGTGCTATACCCAATCATATATACCTAATATAACCACGCCAATTTACGTATATTATGTAAGAGAAGAGAAAAAAACACATGGGGTCTCACAATGCTGTCTTTGGACGGTTAAGGATGACGTCCTTAGACCATGACGTCCCGGGCTATGAGTTGCTTGATGCAGGATTCGCAGGCCATGAAATGATGTTCTCGGGCCATGAGGATGGTGACTCTGAACCATGACGCCTTTGAATAATGATATGCAAAATGATAAAAAGAGATCCTCAGGCCATGACATGGTGTTCTCGGGCTATGAAGATGGTGCCTCCGAACGATGACGCCTTTGGATAGGTTGGCAATATTTCAGCCCATGAAGATGCAATAGTATGATGCTAACAAGACAGAGCTTAGTCTTGCGAATTAAAGGGCAAAGCTTGGCCCGAAAGGAAAGCGAAGTAAATAGTGCTTGAGATAGTGGTTGTTTTTTAAAAGTAAATTGGAGGCAGCGTTTAGCCTCGGAAGGAAGAATAGTAGCCTTATGCAAATGCATATGGAGGTAGAGATTAACCTCGGAAGGCAGAATGGTAGCCTTATGCAAGAATGTAGATGCGAGTGGAGACAGCGTTTAGTCTCGGAAGGCAGAAAGGTAGCCTTATGCAATGTAGATGGAGACAGTGCTTAGCCTCGGAAGGCAGAATGGTAGCCTTATGCAATTTGGAAGGCAGATGGAGACATCGTTTAGTCTCGGAAGGCATAAAGGTAGCCTTATGCAGAGATGTGAATGCAGATAGAGACAACGTTTAGTCTCGGAAGGCCGAATGGTAGCCTTATACAAGAAATAAGTGACAGATGACAGTAGAGTTTCTTAGCTGATAGCAGACTGTAGCATTGTGATTATTGCGGGTGTTGTGATTACAGAGTATTGTTGGTATTGATAGTAGATGCCGGTAAGTGTGATGGTTTCGAGAGTTGCGATTTGGAACATGTTCGTCCTTTGTGTGGACATAGAACTTCGGCATTTGCAATTGTGATGAAATTTGAGATTTCTCTGCGTGTTTGTTCTTGGTGCCTGCATCCAAACAAAGATCGTGAGTTTTGTAAAGGGGGAAGGTTAGTTCGTATCCCCATTGGCTTTGCTTGACTCGTTCGGCTTGACCTGATGATACTGTCTGTATCGTTGGGGTAGCGTTTGCTAAACAAACTGTTTCAAGAATAAGTATGCATGACTTTGTAAAAGTATAACATAACCATATAATTTAAAATAGTTTTAGATGAACCGACGACTGTGACACGGTTCGAGACATTGTAACCTCTCGTGCTACGGAATTTTGAGGGTCCTCCTCAAAATTATGCCCTAGTTTGTTGGATGAATGCTTCTGACTGTTGCTCGTGCGGTGATCGGCTGAAATTTCTTCGGAATTTTGAGGGTCCTCAAAATTCTGCCCCAGTTTCCAATTGCAGGGGAAAATGAAATTTTATTGAATTTTGACCGAACCCATAGGGCTGCCTACGTATCCCCTCTTAAACGGGAATCAGGTCAGGCGTAGTTCAATTTACAACATTGATAAAAGCATAAAGATTACACATAGTAGCGCTTGACTGCATCTAAATTGATTGGTCTTGGCCAGACTTCTCCGTCCATTTTTGCAAGTATAAGTTCTTCTCCTGTCAGCACTCGGTGAACCATGTATGGACCTTGCCAGTTGGGGGAGAACTTCCCTTTAGCTTCATCTTGATGTAGAAAGATCTTCTTTAGTACCAGATGCCCTAGTGTGAACTATCTCGGCTTGACTTTCTTATTGAAGACTCTGGTCATTCTATTCTGATAGAGTTGACCATGACAGACCGCATTCTTCTTTTTCTGTCTGTGAGGGCTAGTTGCTCATAACGGCTCTTTACCCATTCTGCGTCGCTGAGCTCAGCTTCTTGTATAATTCTTAAGGATGGAATTTCAACTTCAGCGGGAATGACGGCTTATGTACCATAAACTAGCATATAAGGCGTTGCCCCGGTTGATGTGCGGACTGTGATGCTATATCCTAATAGAGCAAATGATAACTTTTCATGCCACTATTTGTGCTTTTCTATCATCTTCCTTAATATCTTCTTGATATTCTTGTTGACGGCTTATACTGCTCCATTCAGCTGAGGTCTATAGATTGTAGAGTTCTTGTGCCTGATTCTAAAAGTTTCACACATGGCTTTCATCAAGTCGTTGTTGAGATTGGAACCATTGTCGGTGATGATTGACTCTGGAATCCCGAACTGACAAACAATGTTGTCGCGGACAAAGTCGGCCACGACTTTCTTGGTAACTGCTTTGTAGGAGGCTGCCTCGACCCATTTAGTGAAGTAATCAATGGCTACCAGAATGAACTTGTGCCCGTTGGAGGCGGAAGGCTCGATTGGTCCAATAACATTTATGCCTCGGGCGGCAAATGGCCAGGGTGAGCTTGTCGCATTGAGCTTGTTTGGGGGTACCTTTATCATATCTACGTGTATCTGACAGCGGTGGAATTTTCGGACATACTGGATGCAGTCCGTTTCCATGTTCATCTAAAAGTAACCATCTCGGAGTATCTTCTTTTCCAGAACAAAACCGTTCATATGTGGACCGCAGGTCCCAGCATGAATTTCCTCTAGTAGTTCTGATGCTTCTTTTGCGTCGACACACCTTAATAATCCCAAATCGGGAGTCCTCCTATACAGGATTCCTCCGCTATGAAAGAAATTGTTGGATAGTCTTCGAAGTGTGCGTTTCTGAGTGGGATTCGCAAGCTCTGGGTAATCTCCTTTTTCCAAATACTCCTTGATGTCATGAAACCAAGGATTTCCGTCCGCTTCCTCTTCAACATGGGCACAGTAAGCCAGATGATTATGGATCTTTACTGGAATAGGATCAATGAAGTTCTTGTCCGGGTGCTGGATCATTGAGGACAAAGTAGCCAATGCATCGGCGAACTCATTTTGAATCCTGGGAACATGCCGAAATTCTGTCCCCGTGAACCTCTTCCTTAATTCCTGCACATGGTGCAGATAAGGCAGTATCTTGGAATTCTTGGTTGCCCACTCTCCTTGTACCTGATGTATCAGTAAATCTGAGTCACCAATCACTAACAGCTCCTGGACGTTCATGTCAATGGCCATGTTGAGCCCTAAGATACAGGCTACATACTCTGCCATATTGTTGGTGCAGGGGAACCTGAGCTTGGCAGATACTAGATAATGTTGGTCGATTTCTGATATTAAGACTGCTCCAATGCCAACTCCTTTGAAGTTTTTTGCTCCGTCGAAGAACATCCTCCAACCGTCATAGGATTCTGCAATGTCTTCCCCTATGAATGATACCTTCTCCGTCCACAGGGTTCTCAATGAGGTGGTCTTCCAGTGCCTGTCCCTTGACCGCTTTTTGAGTCACATAGATAATGTCGAACTCACTCAGCAGCATTTGCCACTTGGCTAGCTTGCCCGTGGGCATGGGCTTCTGAAAGATGTACTTTAATGGATCCATCCTTGATATGAGATATGTTGTGTTGGCACAGAAATAGTGCCTTAGCTTTTGAGAGACCCTAGTCAAAGCACAGTAGGTGCGTTCTAGAAGAGAATACCGAGCCTCATACGGAGTGAACTTCTTGTTGAGATAGTAAATTGCCTGCTCTTTTCTCCCAGTTTCTTCATGCTGCCCCAGAACGCAGCCGAAGGCTCCTTCTAACACTGCAAGGTAGAGTAGCAAAGGTCTACCTGGCTCAGGCGGTACTAAGACTGGTGGTGTTTACAGGTATTCCTTAATTCTGTCGAAATCCCTTTGACAAGCATTGGTCCATTTGGTCGCGGCATCCTTCTTCAGCATTTTGAAGATCAGCTCACAGATAATTGTAGACTGTGCTATGAATCGGCTAATGTAATTGAGCCTCCACAAGAAACTCAGTACATCTTTCTTGTTCCTTGGTGGCGGTAGTTCCTGAATGGCCTTGACTTTTGACGGATCCAATTCTAGTTCCCCGGCGGCTCACAATAAACCCAAGAAACTTCCCAGCAGGAACTCTGAACGCACACTTCGCAGGGTTCAGCTTCAGATTGTATTTCCGCAATCTATTGAAGAACTTCCTCAAATCTTCTATGTGGTCAGTGGCTTTCTTGGATTTGATAATAACATCATCCACATATACCTCAATCTCCTTGTGTATCATATCATGAAAGATAGTGGTCATAGCCCTCATATAGGTGGCCCCTGCATTCTTCAGGCCGAACGCCATCATCTTGTAGCAGTATACTCCACACGGTGTAATGAAAGCTGTTTTCTCAACGTCTTCCTCATCCATCCAGATCTAATGATAGCCAGTGAAGCAATCCATGAATGATTGTAGCTCATGCTTGGCGCAATTGTCAATAAGTATGTGAATATTTGGTAAGGGGAAGTCATCTTTTGGACTGGCTCGGTTGAGATCCCGGTAGTCGACACAGACTCTAACCTTCCCATCTTTATTTGGCACAGATACAATGTTGGATAACCACGTCGAGTACTCAACTACCCTAAGAACCTTGGCGTTGATCTTCTTGGTAACTTCTTCCTTGATTTTCAAACTCATGTCGGGTTTGAACTTTTTGAGCTTTTGTTTTACCGGCGGACACATTGGATTGGTTGGCAATTTGTGAGCCACAATAGACGTACTTAGACTAGTCATGTCATCATACGACCATGCAAATATATCCTCATATTCTTTTAGAAACTCTGTGTATTCTTTCTTTCCTAACGGTGACAAATGAATGTTGATGCGGGTCTCCTTGACGTTTTCTGAATCTCCCAGGTTGATAACTTCAGTCTCGTCAGGTGGACTTAGGTCTGTAATCAATGTTTTTGACTTCCTTGACAATCTCGTCAGGTATGTCATCTTTTTATGAATCGACATCTGTTTGCTGCGTTGTCTCGTTGCATGTCACAATAATTGGTTCATCAAGACAAGTAATAGTAATGTTGTATAGATAAAGTAATGAGAGAAAACAATAGCAATAAATATTTGATTCATAAGAAAAATTGAAAATGCTTTTGTAAATTGAATGATTGTTTTTGAACATTGAAGATCTTATTGTAGGAATTAAAATGCGAGAAAGGAAATCTTTTTGCAAAGAAAGACAATGAATAGTGCTTGTTTTAGCCTTGCTACCCCGAGGCTTGTCGGGCTTTGGTTGTTCTGACAGTCCAATTCTTGAGGTATGTCCCTCTACTCACAGCCTGTATGGAAGGGCCTTCCTCCCCCTCCTCCTCGAGAATAACTCAGCAGTCCATATCACCGTCCTCCAAAAACAAGTTCCTTATTGCTGCAAGTGCTTCTTCTTTGTCTGATCCATAAATAATGTTGGCATGTTGGAAGGTCTTCTCTAGATGTGGTATTGGCTGCTCCAAAGGGTAGTAAGGACCGCGCCAAGGTGGCGACCAGTCGATAAATTCTTGCCAAGTGTAGTCGTACCCCAGACCAAAAGTGGTGCCATGGATTTTGATCTTGATAGGTTTGGAGATTCCTTGAAGGTTCTTGCCAATCCCTTTGCCAGGCTCGTACCCACTCCAGTTTAGTATACTCTCGATTTTGCTATCCCACCATTTGTCCTTGTCGATAGCATTGACCCGTTCAATGTGGTGGTAAGTTTCTCCACCCGGATTTCTTCTTCCTTCGATCACCAGAATAGTCTGGCGATTGTAAATAGGGTTGCCACCATCGCCATAAATAATCACCTCTTGGTGGTTCCACTCGAACTTCACTGCCTGATGTAATGTTGACACTACGGCCCCAGCAGCATGGATCCAGGGTCGCCCTAATAACAGGTTGTAGGACGCTGGCACATCTATCACTTGGAAGTCAACCTCGAACCAAGTTTGTCCCATTTGCAGGCATAGGCTTATCTCACCAATGGTGGACCTTTGAGATCCATCGAAAGCCTTCACATTGATTGCCTCATCCTTTATCTCATGCAGCCCTTTACCCAATTTCTTTAGTGTTATCAACGGACAGATGTTAAGACTGGATCCTCCATCGATCAGGATTCTGGTGATGAAATAATCTTTGCATTGCACAGTGATGTGCAGTGCTTTGTTATGTCCCAGCCCTTCAGGAGGCAGATCGTCCTCATGGAAAGTGATCTTGTGGCTTTCCAATACTTGGCCCACCATATTGGTCATTTCTCCACTCGTGATGTTGTTCGGCACATACGCTTCGTTCAACACCTTCAACAAAGCACTCATGTGCGTCTCGGAATTCTGTAGCAAAGAGAGGATGGATATTTGTGCTGCCATCTTGTTCATCTGGTCGAAGACCGAATACTCCTTAGCCTGTACTTTCCTCCAAAGGTCATCTGGGCTTGTCTCAATAAGGGGAGGCTGGTTGGAAGCCTGCTTGCTTGATTCGGCCAGATGTTCAGGGGTATAGACTCTGCCAGTTCTTGTCATACCCTGCATTGCGACAGCTTGTTCAGTCTTGATCTTTCCTTTCCTTCTCGCCTCGGCTGTGTAATCCCAAGGAACAGCCTTTGTATAGAAGAGCGGCATGGTCGACATCGCCCCTGGAATTGGTGCGGCTATCCTTACTTCAAATGGAACATGTGCCTTGGGTGGCAAGACTGCAACCTCAAATGGTGCGGGTGCATTTGTCGAAGACACGAACTCAACTTCAATCGGTATTGGTGTCTTTGCGGGTGGCGTTGCTTCAAACTCAAGAGGTATGGACATATTTACCTCAGCATCCTCAGACGGTTGAATTTGGACTATGATCGGGTTGAGAGTGACTACTGGTTTATTTGGATCATCGCTTTCTGCGATCAACCCGATTGATCCCTCGGGGTCCCAATCATCTTCTATTTCGATCATGTGGATACCTCCACCCTTATCGTCTGTCAAAGGATTATTGCAGACGTTCGGAGCGGGATATTTTTCCACAGTGATCTTGTTATCAATCAGGGACTATATCTTGTCTTTTAAAGAGCGGCATTCATCGATGGTGTGCCCCTTCATGTCGGAGTGGTATGCACAAGACTTGTTTGGGTTAACCCACTGAGAAGGGTTCTCAGGAGTGACAGCAGGGATAGGTGTGACATAACCAGCAACTTTGAGCTTTTCATACAGCTGGTCGATGGGTTCAGCGATGGCGGTGTACTGTTTTGGAGGTCTGCGATCAAAATTAGGACGAGGTCTAGGGAAGTTTTGACGAGTAGGGGTGATTGGTAATGAGATGGCTGAGAGTTGTAAGTGTGGTAGACAGGAGCGGGTTGTGAGTATCTGGGTTAAGTAGGTTGATATGTAGGTGGTGGAGATTGGTAGGCGGGTGGTGGAGCTTGGTAAGTGGGTGAAGGTGCTTGGTAGTTTGGGGTTGGTTGGTATGCGAGTGATGGTGTTGGGTAGATTTGGTATTTGAGTGGGGATTTGGCTCTTTGTGCAACCATTACAGCTCCCACGTCTGTTTTCTTGGACACACCACCGGACTGTAAAGCCTTGTTTGTGGCTTGCAAGGCTTCAAAATTCGTGACCATACCGCTCTTAATACCTTCTTCAATCCGCTCGCCTAATTTGATAATGTCGGAGAACTTGTGGTTCTCAATCATCATCAACCATTCATAGTACTATGGGTCCTGGGCCTGGACAAAGAACTTGTTCATCTGCTCCTCTTCTAAGGCGGGTCTGACCTTAGCAGCTTCGAACCTCCAGCGAGTAGCATACTTGCGAAATGTCTCTGTGGGCTTCTTCTTCAAATTCTGAATATAGAACACGTTTGGTGCGTTCTCCGTATTGAATCTGAATCTGTCCATAAAGTCAGATGCCATGCTTACCCAGTTTGACCATTTCTTGGGATCTTGGCTAATGTACCAAAACAATGCATCTCCCTTCAAACTCCTCATGAACAGCTTCATGCGGATCCTTTCATCCTTTCCTACGCCAACCAGCTTGTCACAATAGGTCCTAAAATGGACCCTCGGATCACCAGTACCGTCAAACATCTCAAACTTTGGAGGTTTGTACCCCTCGGGCAGTTCGACATCAGGTTGTATGTAGAGGTCTTCATAATTCAGCCCTTCGACTCCCTTGATTCCCCCGACACCTTGAACCCGGTTGGTTAGCTTCCTAAGTTCCTCGACCAAGTTCTTGATAAGCAGGTCCTTTTCATCAAACTCGGACGTGTGTGGGATAGGTGGAGTGGAGTGTGGCACGGTTTCCACGTAGATGGGATTGTTATAGGCGTGGAAATGGTCCTTTGTGGGGTTTTGAGGTTCTGGTATAAGTAGTGGAGTGTTGTTTGAGGTATGGCAAGTATTGCATTGTGTTGGGAGAGTTTGGTTCTTTGGCGGAGTGGTGTGATGGTGAGGTGCGGGATGATTCTGTTGTCTTGGGATATTTTGTGGAGGTGTAGGGTTTTGAGCGTTTGGGAAGTTGACGTCTGGGACATTGAGGGAAAATGACAGGTTGTCCAGATTTTGAACTTGATCAAGTTCTTCTTGAAATTTCAGCAATTTCTGTTCAAGTGGTGGCATGTTCTCATTTTGGACCCAAATACCCTGGCCATCAGTGGCCTCTACCCGTTCAACCATGTTCTCCTTCCTGGCATTGCTGGATTCTTCCATCTTACTCTTGCCTTTGTTCTTGTCTTTCGGAGGACTAGGAGGAGGAGTAGGTGGAGGGCCCTTGGATCTTGTGCGATAAGTTGATGATGAAGGAGTGCACAAACTAACCTTTGGGGAGGGGAATAATAAAGAAAAAGAAACAAAAACAAAAGGTAGCCAAGTTAGTGAAGATTATGAAAAAGTATTGCAGTATTTAAACACATAGTGCGGGAATGTAAACCGTGTCCTAATTTAGGAACCTCTTTGTTCCTGAGGTAGGCGTAGCGACAAATTGATTTGGAGAACATAAAATGCTAAATGCCTCATTTTATTGATAAGAAATAGATGAATCCCAAAACGACACTAAATAAACAGGAAGTAAAGGTCACTAATGGCCATTGGTCTTATTACATTGATAAAGGAAAGAAAGACATTCATATCTACTTGGTCCCAGAAGGACCTTCCCCAGACTCGGCATTCTTGCTTCCCTCGAACAGCTTCCCCATCTCACGAAGTCCTAGCAGTAGGTATGCTCTGGCTAGATGTTCTGGACGAGCGTTTTGCAGATCTTCCCACCAACTTAACAATTTTGGGCGGATGTTGGTGACCAAGCCGAATCTGGGGACTTCGTGCCTCATATTTATGCAAGGCAAACAATGTTAGGCCCTTACCCCCACCAGACTTGACTATTTAACATCAACAATTAGCATGAAGCATTTAGTTCTCCAAATAAATGCAGAGAACATGATGTCCGTTTGAGTTTAGGGAAACCTAGTGGACTTTGGACAAGGCTTTCTTAAAAGTTATCGTGCGGACAACACTTTAGCTCGGCTAGGTTTGACCATGATGCATGCAACAATATAACGGAGTAAGGTTTCTATGGAGTTTTAGGCTGGTACCCTTGAGCGGACAACTCAAGGGGGAAAGGAACGAAATCGTCGACTGCACCGCTGATCGACTAGTTTTACCGCAAATAAGCCTTTCCGAATTTAGGGGTAATAATATAGGAAGAGCGCAACCACTCATCAAGAATTGCTATAGTATTTGGTTGGCACGAGTGGAGTATGAATGTTGATCATGATTATGCAATAATAAGCATTAAAAGCAGGTTGTCATGTATTTGCACGTTAAGAAAGCGGTAAATACAACGGTTATAATTTAAAGCGGTTACAAAGGAAAACAAAGAAACATGTCAGTTTTGTGGAAGGAATAAATACTTGAAAGAGATAAATAATTAATTGCACATAAAAAGGGGAGAAAAGGAAAGGGTGAAAATATCAAACAAAGCATAAATTCACAAAGCGGTTTGTAATGGTAAAAGCCTATGATCCCCAACAGAGTCGCCATGTTGTCGCGCCCCCCTTTTTCCTTACGGAGATCGGGTTTATGACATTTGGTTGAGACAACTTGTCCTTTTGGGAAAGGGGTTTTGCATTTTGAAGAGTCGCAACCTAACGATTTTTTTGAGGTGCGTTAGGGCACCTAAGGGGTTCATTTACAACTACGTTGTTAACCAGAGATAGGGTAAGGGCTTAAAATTATCCTAAGGGGAAGGTGTTAGGCACCCCTCAAGATCCACTAGTGTGGTTCCCGGCCAAACAGCTTTTGTGAATATGTACGATTTAGCAAACAAACCCATAAAGGCTCAAATAAGAGGGGATTTAAGTCTTAGGCATGCAGGTGTTTGAAAATAATTAGAGAGAAGTTAAGTTTTGAAAAAAAGAGTTACAATCTAAGAATGTAAAGTAAAGGATATCTTGTGATAATATGGATCACATCAATGCAATACCCGGTATGAAACTCCTCAAAGAGGGGCTACACGTGGTATTAACGTATCGGTCATCATATCCATATTCTACACTTTCCCACCCCGTGAAGGTAATTAAAGTGCGTATTGGTCACGAACTCTATTGCATGCTGCTACCCGACCAATTTCCTATTAGTCCTAGAGTAGGTTAGGATTACTATCCTAAGAGGGAGGTACTAGGCAGACCCTCAGGTTTTAAAAGGTAAAATTCTAGGGCGACAGATAAATAAAACAGGTAGGACTACAATTAATGGGAACACAGATAAGCAGGTGAAAGGCTCAAGTTTACCTCCACAAGTATTGCACATATACAACATGCCTCATACACAAATTTAGGTCCAGATTTAACTCCTAAACATGATGTCTAAGTGGCAACAGCAGAGTTCAATTATATCACACAACTCAGAGAGGAAGTCCTAGTCATGGCTTGCCTACTGATTTTAGCATGCTGGTAGTTGATCATGATCACAAAGACAGGTCATGTTTTATTACTTGTAATTGATTACCTAAGGCTTGCCTAGGTGTAAAATAACATGCAGCAATGGTACAGGTTCATTAAGGGTCCAGATTGCGTGTACAAACAGTTGATTACCAGTTTATTTAGGCCAGGGGATTATTTTAGACATATGCTTAGACTGAGTATGATCATATTGCATGATATCTAATGCAGCATGATAGCCTAAACATGATTTTTAAATGAATACTGGATCACATCATCATGCATAACTTCAGGAATAGCATAGGTGACGGATTTTAATAGTTGTTTACCTAAAACATGATTTCTACGCGTATCATGATAAAGCATAATTACGGATTTGTTAAAGCTCGTTTTAAGGCAGGATTTAGATTATGTTTTCAGAATGCATGAACATAATCACATGATAGCATTTTCCATTGTTATTACTGATCCCATGAATAGAATTTTCTAAGTGATCTAACAATATTGAAATAAAATGTTGAACAGTGTCATGCAATCCCAGAGAGCATGATTTTTAATGCACGTATGCTTTGCACGTATTAGTCCTAGACATGATTTCTATAGAACACATAGGGAATGTAATCCTAATAGCATGGTTTCTACCCTTTTATATCTATAGCATGCATAATTACCCCTTTCCCTTTTCACTATCCATCCCCCAAGAGTTGTTTACAATAAGTTATTATAGACCATGGATCATGAATTGAAATAGAGAAAAAATAAGAAGTTATTCTATAGGGAGCCTGCAGATAGGCCCAAGTTCTCCAGAACCTCATTACCATATGGTATTTCACATCCTTTCTCATAATCCGGGTGTGTCAAAGTTCCCTAAGAACCTCAAGGGCTCCCGGGCAATGCCCACACCCAGATTTCAAAGTCATAGTAGAATAAGTGCAGTGTGGAAGTTCCAGCCTCAGTGTGTCAGAGTTCAGAGGGAGCTCAAGGGTCCCAAAGCAGTGCTCACACTAAGGGGGCAGAACTTAAGGGTCTAAGAATAAAGTGAAGTGCAGGATGTGATTTGAAAAGAGTTAAGTAGGAAAAACAGCTTTTGAAAATAACTTGTTTGAAATAAGCTTTGGAGAAAAATAGCAGAATTCGTTTAGTGAAAACAATTTGAAAAGGGATAGGGTAAGACAGTCAGAGTCTTAGGATCAGAATAGTACGCATTGAACAAGAAACAAGAACCAACCAAGTTCATCAATCACAAGCAGGGACTGAGGGGGTAGGGGACAAGCATGAACCACATAGGGAAAAGCATACGACAAGCAGAGTCATATACATGTTCAGAGAAAATTTTGGGACATCATGTGTTCGGGATTACATGGAGACTAAGTAACACATAGTGCAACAGTAGTATACTAGAAATCAAAGAGGATAGAAGTGAAGCAGAATCATGTTAAAGCATGCAAAGGGGGTAGTAACATGTTGAGGCTAAAGGGGAGGGTATTAAGAACTAAAGCAGCAAAGCATACAAACTAGTTGCAAGTAAAACAATAAAACCATAATGTAAAAATTGATTAGAAATAAGATGAATCGAAATACCCAAAGAAACATATTGTTTTGAAGCTTTAAACATAAACTGAAGACATACCAGTTGGAAGGTAGCAAGTACAGAATGAAGAATAGGCAAATAGAATAATCAGTCTTGGCTTGCAGCCGACTAGTAATAGCAGGTAATCAAGAGAAGAACAGTAGAGAGTATGTGTGTGTGTGTAAGAGAGAATTGAACAGTGTGTGTGTTCCTCTCTGTTAGTGAAAGACTAGAGTATTCATAGTTGAAAACCGGTTGTAAAATAAGGTAAGAATCATAGTAGCATGGTAATTAAAGAACTAAGAATCAATCAGTCAGCTATCGAGGCAAGTACTCCCTTAGGTTAAGGGAGTTTAATTCAAACGGTAAGAACCAGTATCATATAAGGCAAGAGAAAATTAGTACATGACTAGTGAGGAAAGAATCAAGGCTCAGTAAGCATAGGGTAGTTAATTAAGGAAAGCAATCAAATAACTGAGGTATAGAGCAGGTAATTAGGGGTAAATACGCAAAGGGTTTAATTAAGGACATAACTAGTAAATAATCAATATGTAACACGGTAAATCAGAGAATAAGGCAAGAAATAATTATTGGTTGTAAAACATGGACATAATTGAGAAAATCAGCACATAGGTATCATCATAGTGAACCAAGGAATCAAAGGATTGACATAATGCTGATTTTAAGGACAAAATAATATAAGTTTCCATGAACAAGCAGATGAATCGAGTATTAACAGAGAGAATCGAGTCTGAAACCCTAATAAAGACATACTAGGGTAAAATCACAAGATATTCTATTAAACGAAGAAATAATCATGAAAATTAAACACACAGCAAAATCATGTAGCAGACAGTCATGGACAAACTTCGGAATCCAGACGAAGTATCAAAAATTAGGATTTTAACATAAACTAGTTAGGGTTGATGAAACACTCAACACAATCGATCAAAACACATAATAATCAGAGAATAAGCACCTTTGTAAAATCAGAAAACGTTTTGAATAAGGTTTTCACGAAACCCTAGTTTTTAGGAAAATGAAACATCATTCAAAAATCAGAGGTTTTTTATAAGAAAACACATGAAATAGGTTTATCTCGCCTCAGATTTGAGAAGATGAAATTAGGGTTTCGAAGAAACAGCCCAGAGATGAGAGCACCAGCTTAGAAACCATAGGTTTAGCCGAGAAATAGAGAGATCTTACTGGAGATCAAGCCATGAAGGCCTGAGACAGGCCAAAGGTGTGAGAGAATGGACCCGGTCTCTTGAGGACCTTAGAGATAGCAATACCGGCGTGAGGGAGCCATGAGAGGCCTGAGGATGGTGAGGACTTCATGGTTTCCGGCGAGGAGGTGGCCGGAGGAGATGAACAGACCTCATCGGAGGTGAAGAGACTAGAAGTCTCTAGAGAGAACTAGAGAGATAGAGAGAGAGTAGAGAGACGAGAGTGTGAGTGAAAATGAGGGAGGAGGGTAGTCTTAGGTCTAATTTAGGTAATAATTAATCTGGGTCATTGATCAAAATTGATCAACGGGCAGGATTTAATAAGACTTGGGTCGGGTTTGGGTAGGATTTGGGCCTAGGGTCTTTGGGTCATTCAATTGGGTATTGGGCTGGTCCAATTGGGTAGGGATCAGATTTAGTTGGGGTTAGAATTTAAATTAAAATATGGCTAGCTGTTAAATACTCAATAATAATTACTTAAAAATAACTGATAATTATAAAAATTAAATTGATGATTAATAAATTAAATTAGGATGATTAATCAGTGTTAAAAAATATAAATGACTAATTATTAGATAGCAATAGCATAAAACATATGGTAGGCTATAATTGCAAAATTATTGCAATTATAGCCAAAAAGTGCCAATTTGGTCAATTATGAAAATAACCTTATCTTAATAGGACCAAAATAATATATTAAGTTAAGAAATGTCTTTGAAATCATTTATAGTGCAATTTATAATTAATTATTAGAGATAAAAATACTGGATAAATTAGAATAAATTAGTAAAATGTGGAAAAATTATAGAAAAATACCAGTTGCTATGAAAACTGATTTTGAAGATATATATGCAAGTTTAAAATAATTTGAGAAAAAATTGGGTATCAACAATGATTTTTACCCATTTCAATGCAAGTATAAGATAAAACCTCATTTCCCAATTTTACTAATACCCCAAAGTGTTATTACAAGAATTATTACAGACCCAGAATAAATGGAATAAATTACAAAGTAGAACAACTATAGGGAGCCTACAGTATGTCCAAAGGTACACCTGGCCAGGCCAGGCCTTCATTACCATGGTTAGTAACAGCCCAAAATTACATCTTCATTAACATAAGGCAGCCATGAATTGAGTGATTCACTCAGTGGGCATAAACTAGAGTTGAACATATGGAACCAAGACCCTAGTGTGTCAAAGATCCCAAGGGCTTCAAGAACCCAGGGCAGTGCTCACGTTAGGGAGGTTAAAGAGACAATTCAGAGGAGAGACTAGGGACCAAGTCCTAGTGTGCCAAAGTTCACACGGGTCTCAAATGAACCCTGAGCAGTGCTCACACTAGGGGGTCAAAGGACAGAACCTAAGTAGCCTTGGCTTTCAGCCGGCTAAAAATAAGAGTTCAAAGGGACCAGACAGTAGAGGAATAGAATGAGGTTGAAGGACATAATCAAATTGAGCATATAAAAACAAATAACAGACATGCTTAAACTTAAGGCAGACTTAATCAAGTTGCAGGAAATGAATTCAATCACATGTTAACAAGGCAAGTAACAAGACCGATTTACAGTGATAAAAGAGAATTCAGATTAGGCTAAGTGCATTAACTAGTATCACATGAAGAAATCATATCAATCGGCAATAGACCATAACATGTAGAAAACTAATTAGGGCAATTACTGGAGAAATCAAGATATGATGAAATAGGATCAAACAAGCTACGTTGCAAAAAATTTAGAAACAGACTTGTTGTCCTATTAATGAATACATTCATACTTAGTCGACTAATCCATAGCAAGGGGGTATGAGTACATGTTCAGATAGTAGTTATAAACAGGAGATGGGTGCTATCAATAACATATAGACTAAGCAGAATTAAGAAAAAATCAATTCAGGTCTAAACATGTCTCAAACATAATGGCATTTAGGTTGGTAGAGTCTAAATTGAAGTAACATATTGAACAAAATGGCAGATAAATCGGAATGAAATGGCAAAGTCTTGGTAACTCACCAGTTAAAATGAAACAAGAAAGAAAGGAATCCCACAGTATTGTGAATATCACCAAAAGCAAGAACTCAATATTTCTGACCTTGGCTTTCAGCCGGCCAGGAACTAAAGCACAGAACAAGATTATTCAAGAGCAAAGAGCACGCAGCTTAGTTTTGTAGTTTTCTTAATAATTTTTCGAATTGTTTCAAAGGGGAATGGGGAGGGGTTTATACAGTGTAGGAACTGAACACATAAACATGTAAATAATTTGTCAAACACTATAAAGAAAACCATTTAAAATCAGTAAAAAAGGAAAAGTTTGAAACCCTAGTTTTTAGGTAAAATACACAAATCGGTGGAAATAAAAGGCAAAGAGTCACATGTTGCATAGAATAAGATGAACATAGGAAGGAATATTATTCAAAATCAAAGAATTGAACCAGATTTGGTTCGATTTAAAAGAATCTGAAACCCTAATTTAGGGTAAGTAAAAATCGGCAGAAATAAACACATAATAGGGCGAATATAGGTGAGATAATACTTAAAATCAAAGGCTTGAACCAATTTTGGTTCGAATCAAAGAAGATCTGTAAACCCTAGCTTTAGGGTTAAATATGAATCAGTAAAATATGAACAAATCAGACTCACACGGTGTAGAATATCGTGTGTGGACTCAATATCGTCCAAATTCAAGAGACGAAATCCATCAGACAGAATCAAAGTAAGCGTACTTGAAATGTTTAGGCAAGTACTAGGTAATACCGTAAAGAATCACCCAATAATGGAAACATATTGAAATGGTAAGTGAATGGGAAGAAAATCTCATTAGAAGCATGATTAAGAAAAAAGTTCTTGTGAGGCGGAGGGTTAGGGTTCTTCATAGGGGAGAGAATAGAGAGGCGGAGGGTTTGGAGATAATGGGGTTAGGGTTTTGTGTTGAGTGATATAAGGAAAAGGGGATTCGTTTGTGAGTCGTTGATCATTTTTGATCGATGGCTAGGATTTGAGCAGGGGTTGGATAGGGTTCACTGAATGGGTATGGGTAGTGGGTTGCTGGTTTTGGGCTTGGGTTAATTTGGATATGTTTGGGTAGTTAGCTCCGAAATTAGTTATGAAATTAGGGCCATATTTTAAATACTCAATTTTAACAAATAAATAACTTATAAAAATAATAAATAAATAACAAGAAATATTATTTGTGCATGGAAAAGATAAAAAACAATTATTTAACATTATAAAAATATAAAAAGTTAGTTTTTGCATAAATAATGTAATTATACATGCATATGGGTTATTCTTGCAAAATATGCAATTTAGCCCTAAAAATGCAAATGTAATTATAAGAAATGCACTAAAAATATTTAAAACCTCATATTGGTATAAATTATAAGTTTAGATGATTAAATCATCATAAAAATAATTTGGAGGGTTATTATTGGATATTTATGTAAAAAAATACAGAAATAAATTTATTTAAAGCCTTTAAAAATTATGAAAAATATTTGTGTGTGCTCATAAATCAAAAAGATGATGTGTGTGTGTGTGTGTGTGTGTGTGTGTGTGTGTGTGTGTGTGTGTGTGTGTGTGTGTGTGTGTGTGTGTGTGTGTGTGTG
Organism: Nicotiana undulata; assembly: GCA_005239495.1. Classification (NCBI taxonomy): domain Eukaryota; kingdom Viridiplantae; phylum Streptophyta; class Magnoliopsida; order Solanales; family Solanaceae; genus Nicotiana; species Nicotiana undulata. Next base: position 18,101 of record MDKH01134368.1, read on the forward strand.
TGTGTGTGTGTGTGTGTGTGTGTGTGTGTGTGTGTGTGTGTGTGTGTGTGTGTGTGTGTGTGTGTGTGTGTGTGTGTGTGTGTGTGTGTGTGTGTGTGTGTGTGTGTGTGTGTGTGTGTGTGTGTGTGTGTGTGTGTGTGTGTGTGTGTGTGTGTGTGTGTGTGTGTGTGTGTGTGTGTGTGTGTGTGTGTGTGTGTGTGTGTGTGTGTGTGTGTGTGTGTGTGTGTGTGTGTGTGTGTGTGTGTGTGTGTGTGTGTGTGTGTGTGTGTGTGTGTGTGTGTGTGTGTGTGTGTGTGTGTGTGTGTGTGTGTGTGTGTGTGTGTGTGTGTGTGTGTGTGTGTGTGTGTGTGTGTGTGTGTGTGTGTGTGTGTGTGTGTGTGTGTGTGTGTGTGTGTGTGTGTGTGTGTGTGTGTGTGTGTGTGTGTGTGTGTGTGTGTGTGTGTGTGTGTGTGTGTGTGTGTGTGTGTGTGTGTGTGTGTGTGTGTGTGTGTGTGTGTGTGTGTGTGTGTGTGTGTGTGTGTGTGTGTGTGTGTGTGTGTGTGTGTGTGTGTGTGTGTGTGTGTGTGTGTGTGTGTGTGTGTGTGTGTGTGTGTGTGTGTGTGTGTGTGTGTGTGTGTGTGTGTGTGTGTGTGTGTGTGTGTGTGTGTGTATTTATAAATGAGGGAAAATTGAGTATCAACAATTGACATACCGGAACCGATAGTGAAAAAGGCTAAGGCACCATTGCCTAAGCCTCCACCTCCATAACCTCAAAGAATAGCAAAACAAAATGGCGTGAATCAATTCACAAAGTTCATTCAAATGATGAAGAGTCTCTCAATCAATGCGCCATTAGTTGAATCTTTGGAACAAATGTCCGGTTATGTAAAGTTTATGAAGGATCTTGTGACAAAGAATCGGTCAATGAATTTTGAAAAGATCAATGTTACTCATCAAGTGAGTGAAATTGTGCATTCAATGGCTCCTAAGTTGGAGGATCCCAGTGCTTTCATGATTTCTTGTACAATTGGAAGTGCTGAGTTAGCTAAAGCTCTTTGTGATCTTGGGGCAAGTATCGATTTGATGCCCTATTCGGTTTTCAAGACCTTGGGAATCGGGAAACCAATACCCACCTCTATGAGATTGCAAATGGCCGATCGTACCATGATGAGACCTTTGGGAGTGATTGAAGATGTCTTGGTTCGTGTTGATAAATTCATTCTTCTGACGGATTTTGTCATTCTAGATTATGAAGTTGATTATAAGGTGCCAATTATTCTTGGAAGACCTTTCCTTGTCATAGCGAAGGCTCTTTGTGTTTTTGAAGCCGGAGAACTCACTTTCCGGGTCGATGATGAAAAAGTGGTATTCCATATGTGTAAGTCCATGCGGCAACCAAATAGCAACGAGGTGTGTACTTTTGTGGACTTGGTGACCTATGTTATTATTGATGATACAAGTTCCACGATAAATGTTAGTGATATGATGGAGGATGTCTTGCTAAAATTTTATGATGACGAGATGGATGGCTTCATGGAATGTGTGTAAAGTTTTCCTACAAAGGGGTTGGCTTCAACAACCCATAAGGGACGGCTTGACAAGCTACACAACTCAGAAAACTTTTGTACTATAACCAACTTTAGTTGTTATAACTCAGAATACATTCGCACTACAATAAGATAACTTCCTTAGAGTATTCTTACTCTATTTTCATACATCGACCTACCTTTCCATGCATTCGAAAGAAAGAACAAGAGGAAAACTTGGAAGAAACTCATATGTAATATATGGATCTTGAAAATAGGACAACTCCTCCTACAAAGCTTTCCGTTGAAGAGCCTCCTACCTTGGAGTTGAAGTCAATTCCTCCACATCTTCGGTATGAATTTCTTGGACCTTATTCTACTTTATCGGTTATTCTTTCCTCTTGTTTGACTAACGTGCAGGTAGATTCTATATTGGCGGTGCTACATAAGAGGAATAAGGCTATTGGGTGGACATTGGCGGATATTCGAGGGATAAGATCTGCATTCTGCATGCATAAGATCATCTTGGAAGAAGGTGCCAAACCATCTACGAAAATCAAAGGAGACTCAATGAGGTTATGCAAGAAGTTGTCAAAAAGGACAATATCAAGTGGTTGGATGCCGGGGTTGTCTACCCTATTTTCGATAGTTTGTGGACTTCTCCAGTTTAATATGTCCCGAAGAAGGAGGGAATGAGGGTGGTCACCAATGACAAGAATGAGTTGATTCTTACAAGAACGGTGACCAGTTGGAGAGTGTGTATGGACTATCGCAAGCTCAACAAAGTCACAAGGAAGTATCCTTTCCCACTTCCTTTCTTAGATCAAATGCTTGATAGATTGGCCGGTCGTGCTTTCTATTACTTTCTTGATGGGTATTCGGGCTACAACCAAATCCTTATTGCTCCGGAGGACCAAGAGAAAAAAACCTTTACATATCCCTATGGTACTTTCGCCTTCAAGCGGATGTCATTTGGTTTGTGCAATGCATCAGAAACGTTTCAAAGGTGTATGATGGCTATCTTCACAAACATGGTGGAGAACTACCTTGAAGTTTTCATGGATGACTTCTCCGTGGTGGGAGGTTCTTTTGATGATTGTTTTGCAAATTTGGATAAAGTGTTGGCAAGATGTGAAGTAACAAATTTGGTGCACAATTGGGAGAAGTGTCATTTCATGGTCGAGGAAGGCATTGTCCTTGGCCACAAAATATCAAAGAATGGAATTGAAGTTGACAAGGCAAATATTGAGGTGATTTCTAAACTTCCACCTCCAACATCGGTGAAGGGTGTGCGCATTCTCTTAGGCCACGCGGGGTTTTAACAGCGTTTCATCAAAGATTTCTCTAAGGTGGTGAACCCATTGTGCAAGCTTCTTGAGATATATTCTAAGTTTAACTTCAATGATGATAAAGCCTCTGAATTTTTAAGTTTTAAGTTGACAACTACTCTCATCATCACCGCTCCAAATTGGAGTGTCCCTTTTTAACTCATGTGTGATGCAAGTGACGTAGCGGTTTGGGCTGTTTTGGGGCAACGCATCAACAAGATTTTTCATCCGGTCGACTATTCTAGTAAGACCATGAATGGTTCCCAAGTCAACTATACCGTTACGGAGAAAGAGCTCCTTGCCATTGTGTTTGCAATTGAGAAGTACCGCTCGTACTTGATGGGTGCAAAGGTCACTGTCCGCACAGATCATGCGACACTTAGTTATCTTATAAGCAAGAAAGATTCCAAAGATCGGTTGATGATATGGGTGCTTTTGTTGTAAGAGTTTGATATTGTAATTCAAGATAGAAAAAGGAGTTAAAATCAAGTGGTGGGCCACTTGTCTCGTTTGGAGGAGGAGGGGAGGCCGTATGAAGGCCTTGAAATCAATGACTCCTTCCCCGATGAGAAACTCTTGGCTATTTCAATGAATGAGATGACATGGTTCGTGGATCTAGCAAATTCCTTGTGTGTGGAATCATCTCCGATGAGTTCTCTTCAAACCAAAGGAAGAAGCTCAAACGGGATTGCCAAGATTATTATTGGAATGAACCATACCTTTTCTGGATTTGTACGAATGGGGTGACTAGAAGATATGTACCAGAAGAGAGCAAGGTGAAATTCTTGAGGCTTATCATTCTCCTCCATATGCTGGTAACCATGGTGGAGCAAGAACGGCGGCCAAAGTGCTAAGTTGCGGTTTTTATTGGCCCACTGTTTACAAGGATGCAAGTGGTTTTGTAAAAGGATGTGATGAATGTCAAAGGGCCGAAAAAATCTCAAAGAAAATAAAATGCCCCTCACCACCATTTTGGAGATTGATATTTTTGATGTTTGGGGTATTGACTTCATGGGTCCTTTTGTGGGTTCTTGTGAAAATACCTACATCTTGGTCGCGGTGGATTATGTGTCCAAATGGGTCGTCGTTGCTCTACCCAACAATGAAGCAAGAAGTGTGGTGGAGTTTTTGAAGAAAAATATTTTCACAAGGTTTGGTACTCCGCAGGCTATTACAAGTGATGAGGGGTCACATTTTTGCAACAAGTCTTTGTACACATTACTTAGAAAGTATGGTGTTACTCATAAAGTTACGACTCCCTATAATCCACTAGCTAGCGGTCAAATGGAAGTCTCTAACCGAGAGATAAAGAGTATTTTGTCAAAAACGATAAATGCTAACAAGACGGATTGGTCCAAGAAGCTTGATGATGCATTATGGGCTTATCGAACGGCTTACAAAACACCTTTCAGAATGTCCCCATACCGGTTGGTGTTCGACAAAGCTTGTCATCTTTCGATGGAACTAGAGAACAAGGCCATGTGGGCTCTAAAGAAATTGAATCTTGATTGGATATAGCGCTAACTTGAGGGTTGCACATTTGAATGAATTGGATGAGTTTTGGTACCATGCTTATGTAAGTTCATCCTTGTACAAAGAAATGATGAAATATCTTCATGACAAATACATTTCGAACAAAGAGTTCAAAGTGGGCGATCTTGTGTTTTTTAACTCAAGGTTGAGGATAATTCGCTGGAAGTTAAAGTCTAAATGGAGTGGTCCTTTTGAAATTATGGGTGTGACGCCTTTTGGTGCATTGGACTTTAAGAACAAAAACAATGAGGTATTCCGAGTCAATGTTCACCGGGTGAAGCACTATTTGGGAAAAGTTGGAGATGGCCACATCATGGCGGTCATCCATTTCAATTGATATGTATCGTGTCGCGGTGTTAAATAGGGTGCTTCTTGGGAGGCAACCCATGTATCTATTCTTTCGTCCGTTTTTCTTTTGTATTTAGGTGTTATTTTTTATGCTAACTTGATTTGAAGGGTGCTGCAGGGCTGAGTGTGACTTAAAGGGACTATGGACAATAATGAGGCTAAGTATTGAAAGAAGTGTGGACCGCACAATTTGGGCTGTTGTAGCAAAAAGAACACTGCATCCACACAATTTCCTTGCGGACCGCACAAATGAAGAGTGCAAAATGCAAAATCTATAAAGTTAGTCTGTTAGATAAAAGGTCAATGTGCGACAGTAAGAGCAAATTTGTGGCCGCAATAAGGAATATGTGGTCGCAAGCACAATTCTGCTGACCGCAGACAAGTACCAACTTAAGTTCACCAGGTAACAAAGTGCGGACCGCAATTGAAATTGTGCGGTCACACTCACTCCTCCTTCCCTTAGAAAATCACGAGTATAAATAGAGGTCCAGGGCTACTGTTACACTTTTCCCTCTCTGAGCACAAAACTTGCACTATGGTGAAATTTCTTCGTGAATTATCTGCCCACACACCCAACAATTGTGATCACTCATCTCTTGCACTTATACACATCCGGTATGCTTAAATTCCTTGTTGAAAATTTTCATTTTTAGTTTAATTTGTAGCTTTTTTATTATTTTTAGGCCATTTGCCAATAGAATTCAATTGTGCATTCATGTGGGGGTCAATCTGTAGTGGGTTAGCTAGTACATGTTCTTTGGGGATTGGGTCAACGTATTTTCATGCCTTTATAGTGTTACCATGTCAAATTTTTCTCAAAAAGAATTTCAAACCCTAGATTGAAATAACTAGATTGTTCGTATATTTTAAATCTTGCGATCGTACCTGAAATTGTGAGATCCGCAGAAGTTGACTCTAGGGAAGCTTTAGTTAAGAAGGGGTCTGCGACCGCAACAAAATTGTGTAGATCGCAGAATTTCCATTGCGGCCGCAGAAAAGCCATTTTACTGTCTTCAGAGAGTTCACATTTTGTGACTCAAATGTGCAACCCCAGGCCAAATTGTGCGGACCGTAGAAATCATGTTGCGGCTGCACATCAGCCAATTCTCTGTCATCAAAGAGTTGGCATATTTTGAGTTTTGAGTTACGGCCGCAAGTGAAATTGTGTGGACCACACTCCACTTTTGCGTCCGCAAAGCTAAATTGTGATGTCCGCAAGGCTTCATCTGCGGCCGCAATAAAATTGTGCGGACCGCAGATCCTTACCATACAAGCATATTGTGTCTGTAACCTCCAATGTGTTTTTTTGGTGTATTCTTTCCTATCTCATGTGTATGCCTTAACATTGAAACGCAACTAACAACCGCCTTTGCTTGATACCGACAATGGTTCGATCAAGAGGCAGAGGCGATACTTCCAAAGGGGGGGTGAGCCTTCTCGAGGACGAGGCAAGAGAGCTTTACGTAATGCCTAACCGCAAGAAATTAAAAAAAAAAAAAAAAAAGACAACATCCAGGAGAAGGAGAGGTACATATCTCTCCGAGACAAGTTCATACGCCTCGTTTAGGGACGTATCAGAGGACAACTCAGCCTCTGTTCAGGAACAACTGGCAGTACAGTCCAGGTCATCAGGGAGATTTCAACTGAGGGATGATCCGCCCTCATCCCACAGCACTTTCGAGGGTTCGAAAAGTGCTAGTCAGGTTTCTGAGCCATCTACTACACATGTCCCGGAAGCACCAGATATATCAATTCAGGACATCCCTGATGAGGGTAGAGGGGGAGGTTCCACAATTGCTGGGATTGAAATAACAAAGAAGAAAGAGGTTTGGGAGGACCAATTCTCCAGCCTAGCAGCTCTCACTAGTTTCCGCACCTGGTGGCCAGCGAGGTCGCTAACACTTGAGTGGCAGTTCTTACTGACAGATTTAGAGAGGTACAACTCGGCCGTGCTGAGGTAGTTTAGAGAACGCAAAGGGTGGACATGGTTTACCCAGAGTGTGGTGAATGCTAAGGAATATCTTTCCCAGGAATTCTACGCCAATGTGGCGCACATCAAAAAGGGGACAAAGGGGACAAAAGTGTGAAACCTCAAAGTGCGATTTGATCATCACACACTGAACACATACTTGGGCTTTGATGATGTCGAGACAAAAGAATACCTTGAAAAGTGTTCACTTGGGGATGCAGTTCATCCTTGGTTACGGAGATTCTAGCTTAACCAGGACCACCACCATGGATCATCGTTGGGGTTCCTATTCAACGGAGTACATTGAGATTCGAAGCAAAAGGGTGCCAATAATTTGTCTGCAGCAGACTGGACCTGAATCAAAATAAGACTCACTTGCCGATTCTTCGAGCAGTCTTAGTTGCCTCTATTATGGTCAGTTACCCTATCAATGTGAGTGTTGTGATGTCGGCCAACATCTTAGTGATCGCCCATTAGGATGACTCTTCCTACCCGTACCCCAACACCATTACAGAATATCTTGCGGATGCGAGGGTGGAACCAAGGGAATTTGATACAAAGGTGAGGCCGAAGAAGCCTTTCTCATGGTATTCACTTATGGATGCGAACAACCCAAAAGAGAAAAGGCCAGATGTCTTCCACCACAGGCCAGTCTGATGAGCCAGTTGTGGTAGTTGTGGAGGCAGTTAGTGTTCCTTCCACTTCGGTCACGCCTTCATCTAATGTCGCAGTTATGCCTCCACCATCATCCACATCCCTTTTTGTAGCTCCTACCACAGTTTCCACTTCGTCTTTAAAGCCGGTGCTCATTCCTACTGCTCCACTTTCTGCGCTACGAGTCTCCCAGACACTGGCGAGCCTTAACAACCGGATGCAAAGAGCAACTGCAAAGCTGTCTGACTTATCCAGTGTTGTTGCAGCAAAGTCTACAGTTCAGGCACCTCAGTTTCTGTCATGACCCAAAACCGGTTCAGGTCGTGATGGCACCTAACGGCGAGGTTAGGCAAGCCA